>VZUI01048183.1:0-66779 GCA_013401135.1 Cettia cetti | reverse complement strand
CTCCGCGGCAGCGCCCCGCCGGCCACCGCGCCCCGCCGCCGCCCTCCGCACCCGCGGCCGGCCCTGCGGAGCCTGCGCACGGCGGGGTTTGCGCTGCGAAAAGCCATCTGCTGCTGCAGCCCGCCACGGGCTGCCACGGCGGGCTTCCGAACAGGCGCCCGAGCGCGCAGGTTTGAACACATCGCTCTCTCCCGGCTTGCTCCCCTTGGCCGGGCTGTGCTCGAAGGAGTGCTCTGGGTAACTCGCACTTTCCGAACATTTCCTACGGCCAGCATTTTATTCACGTGCAAAGCCCATTCCGTAAGAGCAGAGAAAGTGCAGCTCATACATAAAGCACCAGCTGGCTCAAGCTACAGAGGCAGTAACAATGCAGGAACCCCAGCCCCCTTCCTCGGCAGCAAAAGTCACGCAAAGTGCTCCGGGATCGCAGCACCAAACTCTCGGAACCGGCCTCAGGATTTGGGCTAGCATGTGTATCCCTCTGCAGTTCCTCTTTTCCCAGGGCTCTGGGACCTAAAACTTAGCTCTCCTCAGGTACTGACCCTATTTGCAGAGGTTAAATCAAGTTACAGGGAAATTGCTAAGGCAGTTGCACAGCCGGGACAAAGTGGAGCCGATGTTCTGAACCGACTTGTCAACACTATCCAGACTTACTATGCACATAGAGAGATGTGTATGAGAGTGTGTGTGTGTATATACACATGCCACACACACAAACGTGCTTTTCGGCTCTTTGACACATAAACAGCGGGACAGAGTTTCTGCCGGTTTGTGAAGGGCGCGATCTTTCTCATTAAAAAGAGCCCTGGAAATTCAAGACCCCCGCATCAACATCACCGTCCACGCCGTTTCTCTGAAAACATGTTATGGAAAATACCTCCCCCCCCATCCACCCCCCCCCACCCCCCCACCCCCCCCGCTCCAGCCGCCCGCCCCCAGACTACTCCGGGGGTTTAATTTGGGGTGCCTGAGGGGGAGCCGGTGTGTGTCCCGGCGGCACCGCTCCGCGGCGGGCGGCACTGCGCTCCCCAAACCCCAAACCCCGGCAAGTGCCGCTGCCCTCCCTCCGCCTCGCCGGGGAACTTGGTGCGCGGCTCGCCAGAGCGCAGCGCCCGCTCATGCAACGCGCCGCGACAACAGCACACACCGACAGCACAGATAAAACACCTCGGACGACACAAAACACGAGTCACCTTGTTGCAATAGTAGGGGTCCAGGCAGGGGGAAGGTCCCAAACAAGGCGTATCAGGAGCGGCTGCAGGCTGAGGAGGTGGTGAATAAAATCTTACGTCCATTTCACTAAAACATCAAGCAAACTCCTTTCCTTTTCTTTTGGTCGCTTATGTTGGTGCAAAAAAGGGGGGTGAGAGTGTGTATATGTGTGTGTGTGTGTGAGCGTGTGCGTGTGCGTGTGAGGGAAGGGGGGGGACACACAAGACTGAGAAGAATAAAAAAAAGAGGTGCCTGACTTCAGTAGTCAAACACCTTCCCTGCCTCACATCCGTTTGTGGTTTGTAAAGAGAGAGAGAGGAGAGGAAAAAAAAAAAAATTCTCTTCCAAAAAAGCACCGGTCTGCAGATGTCTGCGAGAGAACCCACGAACCCTCCTTCTTCTACGGCAGGGCAGGTAACTTCGAGTACTTATTGTTTCCCCCACGCATCGGCACCGGGGCGCTCGCTCCGTGCGTGCCGCTCTTTATGGGAGTCTCGGAGTTGGTTCGCTTCTCCCTCCCTCCCTCTCGCTCGCTCCCTCTGTTCTTTTCCCGTTCTTTCTTTCCTTTTTTTTTTTCTTTCTTTCTTTTTTTAAATTATTATTGTTATTATTTATTTGGTTTGTTTTGGTGGAGGTGTATTTTGGTCGCCCACCACAGAGAGGGCCTTGGGGAGGACTGGGGGGGAGATGGCGACAGCAGCAGGGCCCCCCGCGCACCCCCGGGGGGAGCGGGGCCCCGAGGCGCTAGAATGGCCGCCCCGAGCCGCCTGGCTCTCGGTTCTCTCGCCTCGGCTCTGCTTGGCTTTGCTCGGCCTCGGCCCGGCCGGGCTGGGTTGGGATGGCGGTGGCAGGGGACGCACCGCGCTCCGCCGCGGAGCCGCCGCTCCGAGTGTGCCTCACACAAAGGGGCAGGCGAGGGAAGAGCCATTGGCGGCCGCCGGGGCCGGGAGCCGCGGAGAGGGGGCGCTCCCGCGCCCGCCATCCCGCCGCCATCCCCGCCCTCTGGCAGCGCCCTCCGCCCGGCCCCCGGCGCCGCCCGGCCCCCGCCCGTTACTATGGCACCCCCTCCGCGCCGCGGGGCCGGGCCGGGCCGCAGGGGGAGGTGGCAGTGGCGTCAGGGACGGGGGCCTCGGTCCGCTGCCGGGGGTGGGTCGGGGTTAGCCTGACGGTGAAGCCGCGGGCAGGCCTCTCCGTGAGACCCTCGGACAGGTTTCCGTGGACGTTTGGCAAAGTTGGGGTCGTGCGACCCCTCTACCCTGGCAGCCCTCTGGGGTTGATGTGGATCGAGCTGCCGGCAGAGCCCGTCGTCTCCAGTCCCAGCAGAGTGGGGTTTGTGGTGGCACAAATGCGCTGTGATCCAGGAGCATGTCCCAGAAAAGAGGAAACAGGTTGAAAGTAAAGAACACCCGTGAAATACCTCGTCATCTGGGGTTTACCCCATTAATCATGATGCTCAGGCCTGGCCGTGCAGGGTTACACCAGGCACAGGATGAAGGAGGGACATTTAAAGAGATGGCCTAACTGAGAAAGGAGGAAGGAAGTGAATGGGTTAGGGAAAATGAAGAGGAGCTCAATTAGCAGCAAACAAGGGTGCTGACAAAGGAAAGTTCGGAATCCAGTGGGATGCAGGAGAGGGACTGATGAGCATAACAAGGTTTAACAGGCAAAAACAATGAAAGAAAAGGTGACTTCAAGACACCATGAGCAATCCCACTGGGTTTCCTGCTGATTCTCCAGTAGTCTTAATCAGGGCAGAAAGGATGGAAGAGAAAGAATGCAGGAAAGACACTATGCTGAGCTTAGATAATGCCCAGCCGAGGAATTGTGTTACGAAAAGAAGGGAATGCCTTTCCCTCTTAAACTAAAACTGAATTACCGAGTGCCACACAAATAAACTGAGATGATGATGATTAACAGGAATGGTTACATTTATCAATATTCATGAACATTTCCATCACAAACCAGTTAGAATCTAAGAAGATTTGTAATGCGTGTTGTGACACAAAACTCTCTTCTCATCACTGAAAAAAAAAATCACTGTAAAGATTTCCAGGGGACTCAGTATCGAGGGGGAGCTAATCACAAATTTCAGGTGAAGAGATCATTGTTTGAGTGAGGATATACGTATGAATACACAGAGATATATAATCTACACGTCAGATATTTTGATATTGGAGAGTCCTTCAAGATAGTGTTAAGTCATGACTTTCTTCCATGTCTAACAACCTGCTTTCATTAAAGCTTAATTATCTGGAAAAAAATACATAAGTAAGGCAAATGAAACTCTAGGGAAAACAGGCTTGAAGCAATATTCCTATTTTAGCATTATTTGATCAAAAACATCTCTGAAGATACTTGGTTGTTGGTTCAACAGAATTTAAGTTTGATGGCAATAAATGTTTTTCTTAAATATGCAATTACAAAAGGATCTCAGTTGCTTTCTTTACAATAATGTTTGAAACCCTTCTGGCCTTGGAGAAAAGCATGAAAACATGACCTAGAAAAATCTTCAGAAAGCAAAGGAAAAGACATTAACATGAAAAAAAAAAAAAAAATCCCCCAAAAAACCACCAAAACCAAATCCTCATGATTTTTTGGCATCTGACTCATTATTTTGCATGTTTGGGATTAGACATTTTGAAAGTTAAAAAATCCTCAAATAGACTTTCCTTTGCAAGAGATGTACTTGACGCCTGACAGATATATCACTGCTGCAAATGGCTGATTTGTGGACCATAATTTGACAAAGGGAATGGGAGACAGATTGCAAGCTCCATATTGAAAAGCTGCTGTTGAGAAACTTGTTATTCATGGACAGTGGATTAGTTTTCAGCCTGTTGTGGGGAGAGGTGGTAAAGATATAGCAATTTGAGATGAGTTGATCTAGGCAACCAGTGTGTGCAGGTGCATACAAGTGTATGCAGGTACAGAGATGCTAATGCAGAGCTGGAGATGTCAATAGCGTATGATTAGAACGTCTGTTAATAAAAAGTAGAGAATTAGCTTTTTATTTGTGTGAAATATGACTGGCTATTGCCTTAGGAAAAGCTTCAGGTTCCTCGGAGTCTGTAGGAGTTTACAACTGTACTGTTTGCTTTGCGCAGCACTTCAAGTTATTTTCAGTACTTAATGATGCAGGCCCTGAGAGTCATAAAATTTTTGCTGCTACTTACAGAGATGATTTAATCATCAAGATGGTAAACCACCTAGGATTTGTGGCAGTTACCTGTATAGTTTGTAAAAATTAAAGAGCTAATATATTAATCTGTTAAACAGTCTTTTGTTTTGTAGGGAACATTTTCTCTAGGGTATTCAGAATTATGTATTTGTGGAGACCAGAACTGAAATTGTTAATAATGTACGTTTTGCCTCTATGGACTGAGAAAGCAAGGGCTTTTGCAGGATAATTCAATGGTTTATCAAACTTGGCCACTTTAGCTCATGGAAATGCATTTTCCAGAAAAAAAAAAAATAAATGTTGAAACAGATTTAAAAGAATGAATCCGTTTTTAGAAGCTTAAAAGGAAGGAACATTTGTTCAGAAGGGCACTGAGTTTTTAAAGCCATTCAACATTCAAGTGAATGTCTCCAAAATAGTCTTGAAAGAGGTTGCTGTACTAGCATATGAGAAGAGTGTTATTGCCTTTCTCATATAAATAGGAACAAATGCCTTGAAGAACATGATCTTTATCTGCCAATACTAAAAAAGTTATTCTTTTAAATGCTGTCTGCTGGAGTTGAACTGTGCAGCGTAAATACTCTCCATGCAATAGAGAACTCATATAGCATTCCTTGCCAAACAGCATTGTGGATGCAAGAGGTTTGCACAGCAGACTGGAGACCTAAGAAGGTTGTTAGATAGACAAACCATAAATGGATCAGTAACTCCTCTGGGCTGAAAATAGCTGGAGGTAGAGACGTGGGGGTAGGGCACGGTGATAAGTATTGTACACATTTGCCCTCAGCTCAGGCTGTCACGTCTAGAGCCATCATTGGAGGCAGAGTACTGGTAAGGCAGACCCTCGGTCTGAACCAGTCTGGCCATTGGCACATTCTCATTTGAGAATGCACAGTCTTTGCAGTGGTCAGATGAACAGAATTAAACGAAACAAGTAACTAGGTCTGATATGACAGGTTATTTTCTTGTGTACCCTACTTTCTGACCCAGCTGGTCTGTCTGATGTGTTGGGGGGCCATCAGCAGACATAACTCTTGTTGTCAGCCAAAGAACAATAAAGTATCTTAGTTTAAAAGAGAATAGTCCAACATCTTTTTGCTTAAATCTCACACATATATACCCAGTTTTATTTGGGGGCCCTAGATATCTGATCATCTATTATAAAGAGTAGACTCTGATTTTCCTAGAAAGGAGGAAATGTGATGTGATGATGGCTTAGTATTTATTATACATAGGCTAGGCACCACAAGAATCTCTTCATGGGCCTGGCTCTTCTTTAAAGAAAAGTTTTCTCCTGCATATTTTTTAAAAGAGTTGGATTGGAAAATCATTTTGCTTCTTGCTTTGTGTGCTGTACTTGGATAGCCAGGAGGTACAGATAAGCTAAAAGAGGACCAATGAGATTTTGCTGAGAAAATCCTTCCTGCTGAAATTTTTGATTTACTGACAAACTCAAAGGACTGTTTACCTTTCATAACAAAGGTCAATGCCCATCAATTTCTAGATAGTAGTTAATTAAATAATAATAGGATGAAGGGTCTGTCGCTTTTGTGTGGATGTCCTGTCTCATGTTCTTAAACTGGAAATGACACCTGGATCTGGGAAGATGCAAACGATAATGATATTAAGGTTGCAGAATATTTTAAACAACGTAATTACTCTGGTCGTCTCATCAGAATGAACTCAAATCCTTTAAGAAATTGATTCATTTAAAGTGTTGAGATTCTGTGTGTGCATTTATAAGTGAGCATAAGTCAATGTGAAATAAATATCTTCAATATGGTATAAAAACTTAATAGGTGTAATAAATATTTCAGAGTATTTAAACAGTTTGTAAGGCTAACTGATACTGTGTCAAACAAAGTGTTATCAAACGTGAATTGAAAGAGCTAGCTATTTTGTTATTTTAGCCATTGCTCCTGCCCTATTTAGTTTGTTTGTGGTGAAAATGATGGGCCATAAATTATCACACTTGTATGAAAATAAATTATTCTCTATAAGGAACTACAAATCACTTCTAAAAGTTAAAGAAAGCCTCTGACTTCCCTTTGCTACAAAGCAGAGAGAAAATCTGAGCATTGCCTAATCTTCTCAGTCCAAAGAAATGATACACAGCCAACTTAACACTAGAGGAGGAACTGACACATGGATTGAAGCTGAACTGTGTTTTGCATCTCAGAAAAGGTTCCTACAACTCATCTGCCATGGCCCACAGTAGGAATTAAGCACAAAATATCTCAGCGAATCAAGAACATAAATTACCATGAAAGAAATATAAAAATGTAAAATTCACCTTGCATATTTGCAGCTTTGATCCATTCCCATATGTTTCAAAGACACTGCCAGCTGGTTCAATTCAAGTTACCAAATTAAATGTGGCCTTGCAGACACAGGGAAGGTAGGCCAGTCTCAAAAGATAACATTTTACTGGGTTTAAGATTATTTCTCATGATTAAAGAAACAAAGGGAAACATGAAGTTCCTTTTATTCTCTTCTTATATTTCCTATCCTATCAAGGATTTTATATGAGCTACACTGTCCACATGGTGTGCAGGAAGGCTCAAAAATACATCACAGTGTGATGTATGCTAGTTCTCAATTGCAAGATATACTCAACTGCTAAGGTTGCCAATTTTCCACTCTTCCACTTATCTTGTTAAATCAATCATGAAACATCCAGAAGTACAAGGGATCAGGAATTTTTGGTTTCATGCTGTTTTTTTCTGAAGTGTACTGGAGGCCTGTACTGAACTTCAGAAACTTGGATGTTTTAAAGGAAAGTTGTGTTTTCAACAATTTATTTTGCAGTTTAAAAAGCTGTCTAAAGGCATTTTGGTTTCTCCTCCAAAAATTGAGGATTCATATAAGTTGTATAAATGTTATCTGGAGACTGCATCAAATACAAATGTCTTGAGAACAAATCTGTATTAATGGTTGATACCATTAAAAAAACCCCATCTGTATTTGCCAGTATTTTACAAATGTACATATGAATACGTCAGCTTAGTAAGGAGAAAGAAAAGACAGAGAAGAGGACTGGTCACAAGCAGAAGAAGGAATAGTCTGTATTGCCAGTTTATCCATAGCATTCAACAGGAAATTCTCATCTGCAAGACAGATACCAAGCAGGTGATTAACCAGTTTTCAATTCAGAGCAATGATGTCATCATTGTCCTATTTAATAGACCCCCAAACAGAACTGAATTGCCCCTGCATGAGCTCCCCTGATATGAGGGGATCATGCTTCCTTAAAACCTCTTCTTTTCTGTTTCAGATGTCTTTTGCTAGAGAAAATTTTCATTTTCGTTTATATTCACAAGGTCTCTGTGAAGAGAGGGATGTTTCTTAAATCTCCAAGCAAGGTAGGTGTTTCAACAGGAGACTCTCACCCCAAAGTAGTGAGGTAAGAAAGTACTCTATGTACATCCTTTTATGTGAGCTTAATTGGTACTTCAAGCTCGGAATTACAGATGTTAAGTAAATTTATTCTTAAAGTTATTCTATTAGTTATTAGTTATCTATTCTTTCTGAGTACATATAAGTACAGTAAAGTTCACAGAGTAAAAAATTATTTTTACAGCTTACAGTTTATCTAATTTTAATTTTTGACTATTTTTTATCTATTATTATTAAGGTATTACAGTTTATCTATTATCTCATTTTATTTTTTTTTAACTAGGGAAAGTAAAATGACTTTTTGTCCCTTAGAGATTTATGATTGCCATCAGAAAATTACCACACAAGGGGCACAGTTGGCATTTCAAGTGCCAAAAGTTGTAACTGAAGTATAGTAAAAATATGTTGGGAGTTGCCATTAGAGCTTTCTGTTGTAGCAAATAAATCCCATCCCATTCACACTTGATAGGCTGATGCAGATATGCCATCCACATGTCATCTGCAGTTAGTTTTTAAGGGGCATGATAAGCTGTTGAAACTGCTGACTTGAGAGCAAAATTTCCTTCCTTGCTGAGATTTTAGCATTTTTCTGGTGGATCTCTAGGAACTTCAGATCCCCTTCCTTATAACTATTACGGGGTTTTTTCTCAATGGAGCTGTCACTCTCAAGTCTAATAAAACTCTCTGTCTTCCTTTTCTGGGCTTTCTAGTTTGACAGTTTTGTGTCATAGCTTTGTTCCACAATAAAAATAAAAAAGCTCTGGGTGTTAAGGAAGTCCTTGGAAAACTGTAAGTGATAGAGTCAGCATTTACAGAACATATCACAACAGGTCTGACTGACCTTGGCAGCAATAGGAGATCACCATTTTTCATGGAAGAGCTTTTCTTGAAAGTCTGTCCTTTATGCTGTATAAGGCAGAAAGAAATACCTTTTCTGGGTCAAGGCTTCTGCTTTCTGTTTCTCTTGCTCTTTAACAGAGATTGTCTACTATTGTCAAGTATTATCTGTTTAAGGAATTTCTCTCATTCCCCTGTGTCTTGTTCTATGATATCTTAAGATAAATCTACATCACTGGTATTTTATAGTCTTACACTATTTTGTTAAGGATTATTTGTTTGAGGATTTTGAATGGTTTACTTTTATCACAGTCAAACTGCAAAATTAATGTTTGTGGATGTCCTCCAAATCATCTCCCTTTACTCTGGCTACCAGGGCGTAATCAACACTGTTTTCTTATTGGAATGGCCATTGTCCTATTTTTTAGCAGTTGGCAGTAGTATCAGTTGAAAATATCTGTGTTGGTTGATTGTCTTATAAATGGACTCTTCAGTAGCATACTGAGTTAAATATACATATAACAGAGTTAAATATACATATTTATCAGATGCTATGAAACATGTGGAGGGGGACTGTCAAGCCACATTTGAAATGGTCAAGTTTCTAACAATTTGTTGAATGCATATAGATTTATAATAGCCATGTGGAGACATTGCCTGACTGCATAGTACACTGACAATAATTAAGTGAAAACAAATAATAATCTGAAATAACAGAGAATGAAAATAAACACAGACTTGTTCAGAGTTGTAGAATATAGGAAAAAAAACCACACCATCCTCCTAAGATACACCTCCCCCTCCTCGCAGTGGAATTCCTCTGCTTTGAAGTTATTTGAGAAGATGCAATTTGCAATTTGTCCAAGAGGTCAGCAGGCCCAAACTACTGTACCACAGTGTAGGAGGTGGTTTCAAGGCTGACAGCCCCCTGGAAAGAGGATCTGCAAGCATCTTACTTGCTTTTGAATGAAGTGTGACCTCCACTGGTGGTTTCTGTATTCAGGAAAAGGGGAAAACGTCCATCATGGAAGAAGGCCCCAAGGTATTTTGTGGCACAAAATCTTGCAGTGTCAACTGCAAGGTTCCTATTTAGTTCACTGGAGAAATATGTAATAGGTATTTACATATGTATAAGTGGAACTGCATGGGGGGCAGGGAGAGAGCTGCAGTATGTGCTTGCACTTGCTGAGAGTCATGCATGTCCTACATCTGCCCGCCTGTCTTTCGTGAGCGTGATTTGTAAGGTATGTGTTTAAAAATAAAAGTAAGAATATCTGGTTGCCAAGACTAATACATACATACTTCTGTTTCATTTTTTTCACTTCTGTGTTTCTATATTTATTTTTAAAAATGAAAGGATTAAATAAAAAATCAAAACAAACAATAAAACTCCCCAGACTGTCCAGGCCAGAATTCAACCCACAAAGAGGATGCAAACTGAAATAACCTTAAAATAGAAAGTACCTTAAAGGAGAAATGTATCATGAAGAAGAGGTTTAAGGAATCCGAGCACAAGTCATTTTTGCTACAATGCCTAGCCACACTGAAGAGAATAAAGGGTAGGAAGACACAATATTTCTGAATTTCCATGTCTTTGTGGGTTTAAGTCAGACCCTTAACCTTATTCGAATGTAGTATTTTTGTAGTTTAATACATTTCATATAGAATGTATAAAGAAGATTTAATAACTGTCTCTTAGCTGTGGTTTATCTCTACCTCAGAGAAAGCTAAAATGAGTTTCTAATGAAATGGCTGGAAGAGCATGCACAGTAAGTCTTCTATCAAATTGTTTCCAGTCTTGCTGATTTGTAAAAGATCTTTCAGAAAGATTCTGGCTTTCAATATAGAATGTTAAGGTTTGATTCTGTGCCCAAAATTTATAAAGCAAACCACAAATAACCAGTGGAAGTCGAGCTTGCCATGATCTGTTTTTTAAAACTCCTGAGATTACTTTGCTGTCACGTGGAATTTTTGTTAGTATTTAACCCAAGTTTTACCCTCCAAAAGAAAATTATACTATAGTGTATTGCATATTTCTGGCTGCAATAGCAATTAAATATCTTGGAAGAAACTAATCAAATCCCCAGGCTTCTCTGCCTTTTTGTTTTTCTCTTTCAGAAGTGCGTCACAGATAAAGGACTAACTTTGTGAACATACTCCTGGGTTGGTAAGGACAAAAATGAACAATTCTTATGTAATTAGTCACCAGACACAAGTGTTCCAGGATAAGATCTTCTGAAGTATCGTAGCAGAAATATAAATGGAATACTTGGAGTTGTTGTCAGCTATTAAAAATGGAAGTATTTCTGAAGCATTTCAGGTTCTCTGGATAGTTCTGCATCAAATTTAAGATATTCTTGCAGTGTTGAATTGCACAAGGGCAGTTAATTGCTTTTCTCCTGACCCAGAAGCAAACCAGCCCACTGGCACAATTTAAGGGAAGAAAATCAGGCTGGACCAGGCTTGTGTTTGCTCTACTTCCCTAGCCTTTTGCCTGTCTAAGGTGGTATAAAGACATTTGTTACATTTGAATGTGCTGCAGTGGTTATTCAAATTTTTAATAGATGCAGTTTCCTAACATTGCAATTCAAACATTGGAGTGCACTAACCTCGAGTTGACTGTGCATCAAAAGGTATAAACCAGCAGGATTAATACAATTGGTCTCATGGGATCACTGCTGCTAAAAGCTGGGACTATGGCCCATGTGTATTATTGTGTGTCTTCCAGAAGCTTCTCAACACCCAAAAAGGCCAGACAATTTCTCCCTTAACCTGTTGGAAAAAAAATTGTTGAGGTACACGTGTTTTCACACACAGCTTAAGGGATATGCTCCCATCATTACTATTACTTCTAAATCAAGAGTTAGTGCAGGCACAGCACTATCCAGGTATAGGGTGTTATTACTAATTCTGCTTTGGAAACATACTCAAATGTGCCTCTGTGCCATCTGGCATTTCTGATTCAGGAGAATCTCTGTATTTTCTTGTCTACCTTGAACACTAAAATCAGGGGTCAAGGTCTGCTTTTTACTTGTGTATAATTTGGTTCATTTGGGAGTTGTTCCTAGCATAACAAAGCTGTGGTTTTGCAGTGAGCTTCAGCAAATTTAAATCTGCTGCTGCTGAAGATGGTGGTACAGCTCTCTTTTCCTTCCTGCTCCAGCTGCATATTCTGCTGTCTCCCTAGGGAGAATGAGCATAGTTCTGTCTTCAAGGTCAGCTATGTCAGGAGCCATCCGAAAATTAGTGTGTGGCTCAGATCTCAGGCGGATCATTTTAGTATTTTTGATCTGGCAGACTCTGAGGCAGCATGAGAACTGATGATGAGATGAGAGGAGTATTTACCTAGGTCTGAGGCGAGGAGGGGGTGGAAGGTGGTGAGTGGGCCTGCCTCTTGGCACACTCCATACTTAGGGTAGCTTAAGCCAATAATGAAACAGCACCTAAGAGTCTGCTTGGTAAACTCAGAGGTGAAATGTGCTTCTGGTATTAGGGAAGACCAAACACTGGAAAATTCCAAAGCTTTTTTTGTTGTTTTTTTTTTTTTTTTCTAAGACTTTCTGTGTAGTGTAATTTCCAGAGAGCTTGAAGCAGAGCCATCATGCTGGAAAAATAAGTAGTAGATATTGAGTGGAAACAATACTGAGAGCTAGACACTTCACAGAGATCCAGTTTTCCAGTGTTTTTTTCCATATAAACTCACAAGTTTTCTCTAGAATGTTCTTTGGTGGGGAGAATGTTGAAAATACTGTGAAACACACCAAAAATTATCAAAAAGGTAGATGCAATTCATAAGCTTCAACTGAGATGAAAATTCATTGGAATAAATTTGTTACTAACCTGGGTTTTTTTAATCAATCCTATCTTTCCTGCAATTCCTATCTAGACAGGCCCACAACACCTGTGGTACAGGAGAGGAAGTGATGCCTCAAAGTTACTTTGCATGTGAGTTGGGAAGGGAGCAGGGGGACTGTGAAAGGAAAGGAGAGGGAATGGGGGAAACATGGATGAATGGATCTGAGATTATACTGCAGCTGAGATTGAAATAAAATTTCACCTTAAAATGGGGTGGCTTCTGCTTCTATGAAAGTCTTGGGGTTAATTCATCTGCCACTTGATAAATTGGCAAGGTTTCTTTCCAGGTTCTCTTTTCTGTTCTCCCTTTATGCTTTGTATGTGTATACATGTGTGTGAGGTATGTGTATGTAATTTTCAAGATGTCTGGCCCCTTTTTTCTCCTTGGCTAACTTCTGAAATAGAGCTGTCAGGATGATTCCAGCATTTGGAGCCATATTCTTCCTGACAGAATATAACTCTTTTTCACAGTTTTCCTTTTTTATGGCCTGAAGTCAATGGGAATATTCAATGCAACCTAAGGTCAGGTTCCTGAATTTTAACACAATTTCCCATGAGAACTAGAAGAATGAAAATTCCTTTAAGACAGGGAAGAAAAAGTGGAACGGTAATGTAAGGACAAAACACTTGTTATGTGGCTTTAAAAAGCAGCTTGAAGAGATTTCAGATCTAGGGGGAGGTGAGCTTCATTTAATCTGTCCATGAATTTAACAGCAGTCACAGTGTTATCAGTCATTTGTACAAAAGGGTTGAACTCTCACAGCAACTAGCTGTGATAACAATCTTGAAATTCAGTAGGCCAGCTGCAAGAAGATACATCAAATTAAATAATTTCAAAAATGTATTGAAATACAACATACACAGTCATATAAAGCTATATGATGTGGCAGGATTTTAAGCTATGCCTTAGCTATATGGCTATATGTATAGCCATGGGCTATACAGAAATACAACCACTCATTTCTAGAATGCAGAAAAAGCATCAGTTATGAGCTGAACAGAATTGACTGATTCATTTATATCTGATCAATGATATTATTTGATGCCTTGCGAGGCAGAGGTTGTGAACATTCAGTCAACAAAAAATTTTGTAATAATGAAAAGAAATGGTGATGTTCATTTATTTTCTGCAAAGGAAGAGGTTTCATGCTTGTGCCCACCTCCACTGAGTGGAAATTCACAGAGACCTAGTTTTTTTCTAGGCAAAGTTTCTCATATATCAGTGGAAATTTTAGATCTAATATCAGTTGTACTTTGAAAAATCTAAATTTTCTTGTTTTACATATTTCTGATGTCAAGTCTTACATTTTGCATTAGTGAAAGAGGATGAAAATGAAGGTGTTGCTATTTACGAACTCTTTGAAGATGTAAGGTTCTGTATATATATATAAATCATCGCTTTCATATGAGTTTGGATGTGCTAAAAATGCAGTACATTTCATTGGTGATAAAGCATCATGATCAATGAAAAATCTGAGTATTAAATTTAGAGGAGACTATTTTATTTTTACAATGTCCCTGTATATGTTCCATTAAGAAAGAAAAAATATGCTTTATTAATGTATTATTTCAAGCTCTTTTTGCTTCCCCAAATGTCAGCTGTCAAACTTTTTTGCCATCTTTGAGAAGAACTAAAAAGTGAGACATTTTTCTGTTTGGAGGAGCTTGCCTTCCAGTAATAATTCTGTCTTACCAATGGTTAAGAAAAAATGTTTTAAATTAAAACATTGGCTAAGAATTATGTCTTAACTATAATGTAGAATTGCAGGGAATAAGATAAATTCCACAGAGTAAAATGTGCTGTAGGTAAGAGAAGTGGAAGCAAGATGGCAAGAGGAACTACAAAAAATCCAGCTTTATAAATTAGATTTAAGTTTTTTATGGAAAACCTACTCTATAGAATATTTAAAGTCTGGACTGTGCCTCTGTTGATTTTTTGCTTTCTCCTAATTTTTTCAGTCTTTCCATAACTATTCTGTTTTCAGTCTGCTTCATGTTCCCTTGTCTTACCTCTCCCTTCCTCTCCCTCTCCTTCACATCCTTTCTCTCTTTCTCATGTAATCTCAGAGCTGTTAGAAAAATGCTGCTTTTTTTTCTGTGTAATGTTGTTCAACTTTAGCAATTTTCCATTTCACTTCTTTCTTGTTATACTTTTTGCATTTAATATTTTGGGAGGAAAATCCTTCTATTTTAAGTAGAGACAAATACACCATCACAATGTTTTGGCCCATGTTAGTTTTTTAAAATATTTTTCAAAAAGTTTATTTGCAGCTTCCTGTGCTTTCCATTTGACTGCTATTAAAGGAGAAGGAGGGGAAAAAAGGTCTTAACTTTTACCATCAGCAGCAGGTGTATCTTTACAACTGTCAGTGTTTCTTGTCCCTCATCTGTTTTGTAGTAGCATGGAAGCTCTACAGGATTGTTTACACAGCCTGGGTCTCACAATAACACACACAACTTGTTTGTAGGAAGACTTTGGTCTGGACCTAAAATTATTACAGTATGTTTTAGGGGATGATGCACTCTGAATGAGTTCTAAGGAGGGAAATAAGTTGAATTACGTACTACAAAAAATGTTAGGACACTGCAGTGTTGTGTGGACAGATGTGGGTTATAAGAGCTGGTTTGGAGGTGGAATGCAAGTGATTTTAAGTAGAGTCCAGGAATTTTGCAATCAGAGAAGCCTTCATCAAAAGAGCACCTTCTACTAGTATTGACTGTATTTTCAGAGTAAATGAAGACTGAAGGAAACACTAAGGATGATTAATTTTTCTACTGATTTCTGTTTATTACTACAGAAAGCATTTAATCCATGACTTTTATGTCCTAGCTGATACTTCCTTAGAGTTTATATAAAAAGGCTATAAAAAGGGGACAAAAATGATGATACGATACAAGAAAGCTGACAAATCCTATGGTACCCTCAGCATTTTGACACCATGGTGATAGAAGCCTTAGAGATACATGTAAGAGAGACAAACAGAATGAGTCAACGTATTGCCCAATTTGCATAAAATTTTTCATAAAATAACTTGCAGTGTTTGAGAAATAAATATTTGGTGTTTAGGTTGCTATGGTGTTGTGGTAGTGAAAAAAGCAAAACTATGAACAAACAGTCTATGCTACATTATGAGTTTACTAAGCAGACAGTCTTCTAAGTAACAAAGTGAATATGAAAAAAGGCTTTAATTATGTAGAGGTTAGTTGTGATACCAGCCAGCGTAATGACAGCTTTTTCTGTCCTCTTCACTTAGGAAGACCTTAATCATTGATTTCAAGAAACTCTGAAGAGGGTTGTGCAGCAAGTGCTGTGAATGTCAGTATTTACTCCTTACTTTGATTTACTTCTTTGGACTTGGTGATAGAAACAGCAGGTTTTGTCAGCCTCTGAGAGCATTTCCTGCTTTTCCTTTCAGTTGGGATGAATATTTACTCTGTTTTACTGTGCTTCTTTTTGATTTAGAAGCATTTTTAATAGATTCTTCAATCCAAGGGGGATAAGTGCTCTCCTTTGCATGATCTTCTAGACTAACATCTAGTTTCAGCAGACCTCTTAAACACATGCCTAAGTGCGTTCTTAAATATTTGGTTGGTCATATGCCTAAATGAATACAGTAGCACATTAAAGAGCAGGATATTCTTAAGTGCTCTTTTGAATAGGGACCTAAATGGGAATAAAAAGACAATTATTTACTTTTAATTGCATACATTAATTAAGCAGGTATAGGTTTCATTTACTAACATTATCTTTTGTAGTTATGTAACTTTAAGGATTACAGAAAAATTCTTCATCCAAATTTTGTTCAATACATCTGTTTTAATAAGTATACTTACCCTCAGTATAATTGAGCTGCAAAGGTGCTGATAAAGAGTGATTGCTTCCATTAAGCAGATATATTTTCCTAGTAAATGAACTTGCAATACTGGGAAAAGGGCTTTAGGGGAAAAAAGAAAAAGGAAAAATTGAGAAAATCATGGTAATCTTTGGAAGATACATCAAGGTTTAAGAATTTTGTGCCTTTGCTACAGTGCAATTATTTTTCAATTGTTGCTTCTGACTGAGTAGGCAATAACCTCCTTCTTCTGTTAGGCATGAATGAATGAGCAAGTACCCCAAACAGAATAAACATGTCATTTTGTAGTTTATGAAACATTTGGCTCTGAAAATGTGGCTCAAGAAATTTATACTCCTTTCTAAAGAGTGAATGGCTTGAAACATGTTCTGTATCAGTCTGAAAAAAGTAGTTGCTTTATCTAATTTGCAGTCCATTTGCTAGGGGCAAGAAGGGTGAGAAATTTAAGGATGAGTTACCATATCCAGCCCTCTTATGAAACTGCATGGTACTCTTGTAAGCTTCCATAAGAGGGAGGGGAAAATCCTGAGCAGAAATGACAGCAAAATTAGACATCAGCATTAGAGTTACTCAAATTAGAGCTCAAAAAAAATAGTCACCTGGAATATATTTTTTTAACTCTGCTTAAGTTTTTCTGAAAACTCTTTCAATAATGATATATTTTACCAATACTTTTCCTTGCAGATAACTTTAAATAAAAGGAAACTGTTCCACAAATGCATACTTGTGCAAGCATTTGGAGTGCAGT
This sequence comes from Cettia cetti, assembly GCA_013401135.1. Taxonomy (NCBI): domain Eukaryota; kingdom Metazoa; phylum Chordata; class Aves; order Passeriformes; family Sylviidae; genus Cettia; species Cettia cetti. The sequence continues at coordinate 49,699 of VZUI01048183.1, read as the reverse complement.
AATGTGTTTTCATTAAGACTGAGCAATTTCAGCTGTGAGCAACTATACAGCAAAAAGTAGAAAAAAAAAAGCATCTTTGGAGGTAAATAAAATTGCAGTACCAAAAGAATTGGAATCTGCTTTTTATAATTTAGACACGAGAAAACTAAAATAAAAATAAAGGTTCAAACTAGATTGTCCACTGCTTTCAAATGTCTTCATAAAATATGGAATTGAAATGGAATATAGGGAATGATAGAACTTACAAATGTATTCTCTTCATTTTCAACATTTACTCATCAATGTGTACTCTGTAAAGATTCTGTCTACAACTCAAAACCCCTTTCTAAATGAAATACAGCAAAAAACAATGATCTGTCTAAGCAGAAAAGATCTGATCCAGACAGTCATTTGGATAGTGTATGGCAGTATATTTGCCCACATCTATGTCTATAGAGACGATTTAGGGAAGAGGTAGGAAAAAGACATTCCCAATAATATTATTTGGAAATTATCTCTCCCCTGAATGATGTTTCACCATCTAAAAGACTAATTAGATTGGGTGATTGCATGACTCTCCAGAGTTTTGCATCTCAGCAATAAAATCCCCACAGAGTCATTTGTCATGTCAAAGGGTAAGCAGTATTTTTTGGGGTATTCATATGGATAGAGGAAAAACAAACATTGCAGTTTGGAAATTTGTAAATACATAGAGATGGCCTGTGAATGAGTGATCTGCAATATTCCACAATGAGCGTTCTTTAAATGGCAACATGAAAGGCATTTCTGTGCATAAATACTGTATGTCTCTTTTAAAGTTTGAGATACTTTTAGTTACAGCCAGCCCCCTGTGCATGCTTCTGGATGCTTCCAAATGCAGTATCACAATGGCAGTCAAAAAACATGGAGTGAGTCCACAAAGGTATAAGGAAGTGAATTTTGCACTTTTGATTTTTTTTTTTTTTTTTTTTTTTTTTTTTTTTTTTTTTTTTTTTTTTTTTTATGGTTTGGTTCTATTAGCCCAAAGCAATCTGTGTTGCAGGCAGGCCAACATGCCACTGCTAGTGCTGCAGTTATATTCAGCAGTCTTCTTGGCTGAAGTCCGATAAATATATCTTTGTAGGATCATAGTTTTTCTAAATGGTATGGGGTTTTTTCAGTGAGGATTTTGGTCCTGAGCCTGCTAAAATAAACACTTTTAATTTACTTTAAAAATACAAATAGTGCAGTCCTTTGGGAAAGACCCTTAATTTCCAAAAACATGTCAGGCTAGACTCTGCAGACAGACTTTCATGCTTAGTACTGTGAGTACTTATCTTGCCTAATTTCAAATTACTGGATCAAATAATTTCAGATCAGCTGCAGGATAAGGTCAGGAGCATTTTCATCCTGAGTTATCAATGTCTGCAGTACAGAGACATGTCTTTTTTGGATAATGCCAGGAGAAATGCAAAGCATTAACCATGCAGAGCAGCATGGTCTTTTACATTCAAGCCCTAGAATTCTCAAAGTAAGCATGCTTTTCCCCAACCAACCTTTATAACTTAACTGGTAGCTATTAGTGGTCTATCAATTATATGTGGGGAAATTTTGCCCTCCAGCATTCCCACTTCAGAAAGTTTCCCAACTAACTGTTTCCTCAGTATGCAGGGATAAAGGACTGATAAGGGCTTAGAAACTACAGCCTTCTCTTACAAAAAGGGAGACATGGTTGTCTTTTAGGTATAAGGCATTTAATTTTGAAGAGTTTACTGTTTTATTTTTTAAATCAAATTATGAATCCTGAGTCTCTCCTGCTGCAGGTTGTAATCCACGTCACACACCTTGTTACCATCTTACTGTCCCTGTCTCTCCTAATGAAATTTTTTGGCAGGACAGGAGTTGGAAAATACTTCTGCATCTGACTGTCTTTGGGAAGAAAGACTCATTCCCCTCTGGATTATAAAAAAGGTGCTTATGATTAGACTGTATGCTGTGACTCTTCAGTGGATGGAGGTGTGTACCCCTATGCATGCTGAATGTAACATAAGTGTGTAGATTAAAGTCATTCAATAGTCCCTTCTCTTTGATATTTCCAATTTCTCCTGAGTGCACTGACTTTCCTAGGTAATTCTGTCATGTGCCATTCCTAGACTTGTTAAGAAATTTTCCTAGCTAAGCTGGATGCCAGGAATTTTGTGGTAGATTGTCCTGTCCCCTCTTCCTCCCTGCCCACACCGCCCGCACCCCCCCCCCCCCCCCCCCCCCCCCCCCCCCAAATGAATGCTTTTATATTCAAAAAGTTATTATATAGTGCATTACTGGAGTAGGGAAAGACTAAAATTGCTCCTTATGCTCATTCTACATAACGTGGGTGGACTTAGGTAATGCAAAATGATTCAAAATTTACCAAGAACTTGGCAACAGAGAATCCTGAGGGCAGAGGAACATGTTAAACCCTTTCTTCTTCAGAATTTAAAAGATTCAATTGAGATTCCCCATTTTTTTTCTGGGTTTGTCTTTAATTTGTCTTAAAGCACAGATCACAAGAGAGGGGCTGGGAAGCGGAGCAAAAAACATTGGTCAGAGTGATGAGGAAAAGGTCTTCCATTTTTTTAAGATGCATCCAAAAGAACTTATTTTTAGTCTGTAAGGTCTGATGTGTCTCACTTAATTTCAGGCGCCTAGGTAAGTGGTAAAAAGAGGGTCACCCTAAATTTTTCAAATCAGATATGGAAAGTGGTGGTCAACTAAAAATTGGTCACCCCATATTAAGTTTTCTTGGTCCTTCACTACTGATTGTAAGGCAGAACAAATTAGCTTGCCACTTAGGAAATAGGTATCTCAATGAGATGAAAAATCTGGCCTTAAAGGTCATATTTTGTATGAAGTTTTAATGCTAAAGAATGGAAAGAAAAAAGACTGATGGGGATTTTCAGAAGACATTTAACTTCCATTGATTTTAATGGGACTATATGAATACTTTGCAATCTAATGAGGTTTCTGAGTACCTTTAGAAACTATGTTTGCAAACCTGAGTTTCACTGAAAAGAAATAAAATTAAATATATTAAAAGCTACATCATACAAGAAAATCAAAAATTTGATGGTTTAGACAGTTCAGTTGTTGCAGCAGCCCTCTTGTTAGAGGGTAGAAACGAGCCAAGACACAGACTTCTTGTTCATCACATCATGAAAAGGGTTGTGGTTTATTCCTCTTTACAGCTCAGCCATCCTGACTCCAACCATTCACTGACTCTGGCTGCAGCAAGCTCCTGCTGTAGGTTTTCCTTGCAGCCTCTGACTGCTGGTTATTGCCTGCTAAACTCTGACTGCAGGCATTGGTTTGCAGACTCTGAATGCAGGCTTTTACCCAGCTAGACTGTGACTGCAGGCTCCAACAACAACAGGCTCTAACTGCAGACCCAGGCTGACCTCACGGCAGTGATTGTGTCTCCCCAGGATCCTTCTTCTTCATGATCGTCTCCTTCCCTTTTCCTCAAGTTTCTTCCCTTCATGATCTTTTTTTTTTCCCCTACAAGCTAATCCACTCCCTTTTATGACACTTGTCTTTATTGGATATAGCTGTGACTCATCAAGGGCGGGGCTGACTTGAGTAATTAATACAGCTGTTGCACATCAGGGGCGAGGTCACCTGCATTCCCTTCTCCTACATTCAGTAGCTTTCAAAATATTGAACTTTTGCCCACTCATTTCTTAGTAATTGGATCTTCAGTTTGTCTGGGATGGTCTGGATGCACCCTAAGATTTAATGAAGAAAAAGATTTTTTTTGTAATAATGAACAAATTTAGTCAAGGATTTCTGGTAGCATGAAAAGTTAAAAATGTAACTTAATTTTTGCCCACCTGCTTAGATCTTTTTTTCAGACATAAGAGATTAGGACTGGATTTTGGTTTAATAAAGTATGCCTGCTGTGATAATGCTGCTATTTCTAAATGGGATGTCTCATTCCTCAAGATATACAGCTCCACAATTCCATTTTATTGGGCAAGCAAAGCAATCCTTCGTTAGCTCAGAGCTCCACTGACTTCAAGAGTGTGCAGTGCCAAGGTGTAAAGTCTTCCATGTAGAATTTTGCGTGAAAAATTTAGCAGGATTGAGCCTGAACTTGCCTGTATTTGAATTTTTTTGCAGCTGAAATGTGCTATCCTGTGATAACACCATCAGTAATCTTGTAGTAGGGTATTACAGGAAGTGAACAGAACTATGTTTATGATAAACAGGAAACTGTATACTATTAGAGTTTATTAGCATAGAAGGACATGTACGTGGAAAAGTCAAGAACTAAAATGGAGAGGATCTTCTTATATATTGCATTTTTGCTGGTTATGTCACTAACACTTGTATTAACATTCAAATAAGAAAATACTAGTAGAAATCCAGTATTTGTGACTTAGCATTATTAGGTAATTTCAGAAGGACTAGCTGGCACCTCCTTTCTTATAAAAGCACATGTGCAGAGGTAGAAATCACTGGAGTGCAAACTTTTTTAAAGGATTATTACTATAATAAATATAATTAATATAATCAATTAATAAGATGATAATAATAATAAATATATCCTTTTTAAAGGATCATGACTATGTTTTTTGTTACTCTATTTTTTTACCTTTGTCATTTTTAACAGCCATTTGGAGTGATTTCAGTATCTGTTTCAGCAGAATATTTCAACAATTACACATATCTGTTTCAGAAGTTACTACTTGAAAAAGTTTTTGTACCTTATAAACTGCTACTTATGAATGCAATAAGTGACATAAATATGTCAATAAATCTGACTTTTCTGTATAGGTGACAAGCCCATCTGTAAAATACATCAGAAATAAAGTCCAGGTGCATCATGAAGGTGAAGTAAAGTAAGTTCTTTAGTGAGGTCCTTGATAAGATTTTATTTTGTAAATTTTAAGAGATGAAAACTAAATAAATGCTAGCTTCTGCAATGAAATAATTTAATTCCAAATACAATAACCATAAATTTTGCATACCTAATAAATGTCTTATTTCTATATTCAGGCATGATCATTAAATTTTTAACTAGCTTACTACTGAATTCATTAATTCCAAAAGTGTCATTACTGACGTGTTACTTGCCTAAAGCAGGCATCCATCTACACCTTATAAATATTTTTGGTACATTTACAAAAAACAGTAACTTTATATATTTCTTCCTACTACTGTGATAAAGTGTTGATACATTTAAGTACCCTGTGTTTGCTAAGCATTTTTTGGTTTTCCTTTTCTCGGAATAAAAGTGTTTTTCCAGTTCAACAGTTTCTGCTGAATTGTAAACAATCGAGTTGTTTCAAAAGGAGAGTAGCATGGTCCGTAACTCTGACAGCTAGTAGTAGTTTAGTTTACTGCTTCTACCACCTGCCTTCTGACTTAATATTGGAAGCAAGAAGCATGCAATTAAGTATGAGGAAATGAAAATAAATGACACTGTTCATTGCACATTACAAAGTGCCTGGCCGAAAGAATGCAGCTTGCCTGGACCTGATGACCCCAGGGGAAAACAAGTCTCGTGCCTGGGAAAGCACCAGCTTTCAGACACTGACCCTGGCTTTATCCACTATCAAATGCATTGGTTTCATTATTAACAATTTTAATTTAAAAAAAAAAAAATTATAATTGAGTTCTGAAAAGCAGGGAGATATAAAATAAAATGTGTACTGAGTGTGTGGTAGAAGCTGCAGGACACCAAACATGCAGGAGTATTTTCTTTATCATTTCTTGAGGAAAGTAATTTGGATTACATTCTGAATTGGACTAATTTGAACTGGTTGTTAAATTCTAAGGCTTCTAGAGATGAAGAGGTTTTTAAAAGATTAATTCCATCTACACAACAATATTGCATCCAATGCAATTTTACTGGGTATAAAACTCAAACCCTCCCCTCATTCCAGAATCTGAATGCTTAGAACGTGTTTCATTTTAAAATACCTGTTCTGTGAATACTATACCCTTTTCCCTCTATGTGGCTCATACAGTGTTTAGAATATAAAAGTAGTAATTGTTTTTAAGTAATTTTTTCCTAAATTTTCTAAGCATCTTTACAGAGGTAAGTAAATGCTATCCTGATCTTACAGAATAGAAAGAAACTGCACTATAGAGGAATCTGATGTCTTGCTCAGAACACATAACACATCAAAGAATAGTTGAAAGTGAGATAACCAGTTGTGCAAGAAAATAAAGGTTTTAACATAAATCATGTTGTTTTGCTACGGAAGTAAAATTTGTCTTTTTTAGATGAATGTAGGTACATTACAGATAAATTAAATATTACAGATTACTGTAATACATTAATTCAGCACTACTGTCTGATTTAGATGGCCATGTATAAATAGTGGGGAAACTTTCATAATGAAAGCAGAAGCAAGTAGAGATTTTCATGTGTTCATGATCTGTTACAAAACTAAAACTCAGATGAGATATACCAAATTTTGTAAACTTTTCAGTGAAGCTAAATATCCAGAGAATTTTATAGAGCAGATAATTTCAGGTAGAAAGGCTGCCAAGACTTAGTGGTTTTTAGTGATTTCATCTTGAAGAAAAGATCATTTTGGTATTGTTTCGAGTACATTTTTTTTTCACCCCATAACCCAAAGTAAAACTCAAGGGTGAAAAATCAGAAGGAATTGAAACCTTTTGGGAGGTCACAGACCCTTCATTCCAAAACCACCAACTTTCACATTTCTGGCTGTATGCATGTACATTGATCTCCTTTTTCTTTAATATCATATGCACACTCTATAGAAAGGATTTTTCATATTTCAGCTGGATTTCAGGTAAGTTCCTCACACTGTATGAAAGGTAGTCTTCTGTACTGCACTTCTTCACAGGGCTTTTTAGACCCCAGTAGAAAAAAAAATACCGTGCTGTCAGTCATTGAGTCTCTGCGAGTTAAAAATCATGTCCTTCAGAGATGCTTTCTATCCATAGTCCTACACAACATGAAATGTTGACAGCTATATTACCACGCTGCAGATTGCAAAGCAATTCACATTCACACTTCTAAGTGCCTCTCCTTTCAAGACTTATGGACGTATGCCAAATTACTTGCATTGTGGTATATGGCCTTCTACATGTACTTTATAGAATAGGTCTCTGGTTTCCATTAAAATCAATGGAGTAGAGACCAAAAGAGCTTTTCTGAAGTGTTTACTAGATGTCAGACAAGGTTAATAATTAAATGCTTCATGTATAATATGCATCTTCAGTATATTTCAGTGTTTATCTTTAAGCAGATATTTTCTGAATTTAGTATGGAAATTCCCCAGCTAAATTTAAATGTTGAGCAACATTAAGTTCAGCTGTCATTGTTTGCTCCCCATTGGTGTCTCTGTAAAAAATGAATATATGATTTCATACCCTATTTATTAAGTGATTCCAAATGGATCAGTAGCCTAAGGTCTTGTGTTAACAAAACCATCCTGGTTAACTCAAATGAAATGGGAAAGACACAAGATACCCTCCAATGCCATTTCTTCTAGACAAATTTGTGATTGTGCCATGCCATAGTCTTGTTTTGCTCCTTATGCTCATGTCTCTTTTAAAGTTTGATATACTTTTAGTTGCAGCCAGCCCAGAAAGACTTCCAGATGCTTCCAAATGCAGTACCACTGCATTTTTACGCTGCTGTTCCATAAACATAAAACAATAGCAGGTTAATATATCAAATGTGTACATGAAGTCTCATTATTTCATTACACCAGTTCTTTGTCAGACAAGTTAAAGTGGATGATCAGCAGTGATAGTATAATAATGTAATTAATTTATTAATTAATTAAAATATTAGTATTCTTTTTTTCAGGTGTATTACTATGGCAAATGAGGCAAAATGCTGGGTTTTAAGAATAAAGACCTGTGACAACCATTATAGTGACTTGGGGCAGAGGAGAAAAGAGAGAGATGCTCTAAAGAAATCTGAGTGAATTATGAACTCAAGTGAATTTAGTCAGTGTGATGAAAAATTTACATAAATTGAGAAGAAAGGCATAAAAATGAGTGTATGATGGTGGAGAGTACATTTCACTTTTATATTTATTTATTTACTTTTTAAAGTATATTATTGAAGTTTCCCTTTGGACTACAGTACCTAGAAGAAAGTAGCAATACAGTTTTAAAATTGTCTTGAGATTTAAAGGGAAAAAAAGAAATACATGGAAGTCATTATCACTGGCTTTTGTCAGTAATCCTAAATCCATGAGGTTTTTCTTCTTGTTAGAAGGATGTGCTTTACCATAGTGGGGCAGGTATAAGTTAGGCTAGTGGCTTGTTTTTCCATATAACATTGTACTTTTGTAGCACAGAGTTTCACTAAGTTGTGTTCTTCAAAAGGTAAATTAATTATATGCAGTGGTTTTCACTTGAGCTGTACCACATGTGAAAATTGCTGGTCTGTACCTCAAAGGTGTTCTGTAAAATCATCTACTGTGGTTAGGAAACGTCAGTATGCCCATTTATCAAAATAACTTGAAAGAAAATATAGTGAACAGGGACCTAAATGAGCTGGACCAGTTGCACTAAGTAATTCTCCATAAGTAAATTTGAAAGTGAAGCAAACTGATGGTGTTTAGAAAAATACTGGCCTAGTTAGTAAAACAGAGAGTTTGCTGGCTAATTTCAAAATACAGAAAAGAAATTTGTGGATTTTAAATTTAGTTTTTAAGAATTCCTGTACTGGAACACACTTTACCTTCCCTCTGAAAATAACCCATGGACGGTAAAAGAAGATTCCAGCAAACACATGTGAGTACGTCATGCTCTTTCATTTGATATGCCCATGTATGCTTGGCAGTTGCTTCTGGTAGCCCTAATTTCCATGAGCCTCATCTAATCTCTTGCAACATCTATCAAGTGTGTCACATCAAAAAAGTTTGTCCACTGAAGTGGTGGAACAAAAAAACAGAATCTCAAAAGTGAGAACTATTTATGCTTCCTGCACCAAGCTGTAAAGAGTCAACTACGGTTACATAATCCTTTCCTGCAGGGTTTCAGCAGCTCTAAAAATCCTCAACTAAGGTGACAAAAATCAACAAAAGTACCCAAGAAGAGGCTGTAAGCAGCATGAAAACAAACAAAGGCAGAAAAACTTTTTTTAAAAAAAGTTGCAGCTATCCTTAATGTTAAAATAACTAAAATTTTGAAAAAATTTTAGAGGCATTCTTATTTCTTTGCCTAGGCTTTCTCTTGCTTTTCAACCAGATGCTGGAGATGAGGAAAATGTGGACAAATAAGATGTCTGAAGTGGTTTAGAATGAACATTAATGCAAGATGCATTTTTGAGTCTATAGGAAATTTCTTGGTAATAGAAGTAAACGAAGAAAAATGAATTTCAGCTCAGAACTACTGATGCTAAAGTTGAATTCTGCACAGATTGCTGGAGAAACCCTCTCTGAAAAATAGAGAATTATGGTACAACAGTGACTGCCACCTGCTGCAGTCCTGAGATAAAATGTGGGTGCCAGGATATTATTTCCCAGCTGTTATTAGCTCATTGGTGGTTTGTGTAAATATGCTCCAAGAGAACTGCTCTGGACACAACTAACCAGACTTTCAGCTGCTGACAAAAAAAGACATTATGAGTGTGAGGAAAACATCAAATTTTCACTTTAAGTTCCTGGTGTCCTGTGCAAGTACCTCCTGCCAAATATTTTCAACTAGCTCTTTAATTTGTCTATTTTTGTCCTTTAGTGTTAGCCTGAAAGACCACAGCAAGTCTAGAACTACGGTACAATAAAATCCGGTGTTTCTTGAAAAATATGGAAAGCAAGCTTATATACTTATCCAACAGAAACATTGGAGACAGCTTTCATTTTCAGCTTTCAGCTTTCATTTTTGGTTTAGCTTGAAAGCAGAGACCAAATTCATGGCTGCTGGTCCAGAGCTGCAAAATGTAGCAAAGCCAGCATTCAAACATGGCTGGTTGAAGGTGAGGATGCTCATATTTCTTCACAGTGCACATGTAAGTGTGGTCTAGTATGATGTCAAGTCTACCTCAGAACATACTTTGCCTTTTTGGTCCCAGAATTGCGTGGAAAATGAGTCTGCTATTGGCACATATGTGGAGAGCAGTGTTGAAAAAATAATGGGAGGTGGTGATTTTTTACAGTGAAAAGGAAAAATCTCTTCAGAAGACAAAAACTGTGATCTATTAGCATAATAATGTCATCAAGGATCAAGTGTTATAGTATTTTATATTTTTACGCTGCTGTTCCATGAACATAAAACAATATCAGGTTAATATATCAAATGTATACACAAAGTCTTCCCACTGTGCATAACTATTCCATATATTACTGTTATATCTTCTGAGATTAAGTAAACACAGAATGTAATGTACTGTATGTAAATTTAGCACTACTGAATCATAATAAAAATTTAAAAATACCTTTTTACCATGAGAACTGTGTCAGAATCTCTCAGTGAAAATGTTGGTTAGCTGAAATGAGAAGGCTTTTTTCTTTTACCAGAAATATACCAATTTCAGCAAAACTTCAGTTTCAAGAAGGAATTTCTGGTTAAGTCTAGATAAAACCTAACATAGACAACCAGCCAATGGATGTCTGTGAACCAAGAGGGAACAAAGGTCAGTTTGTTCTTCTTTTTTACATAAGAGGCTTGAATCTGGTTTTTCCACTTAGGTGAATGCCCTCCCTCTTGCTGGTAGTTTCAGTTTCCCCCACCAAATGTACTCCCATTATTTTAAATATGTAAGTGACCATATGAAAGGTGGAGCCTCGGACTTGTTCTGGCATAGCAACAGGGGAACTCAAGGGGAGGAAATGATGCTCATGTTCTCAGAAAACTTTTGCATATTTCCAAAATCAGAGTTCTGACAAATTTGAAAGTAACAAGGATTTGAACGTAAAAAAACCAAAAAAGACATTTAAAAGATATTCATGCATTATTGAAATAGCAGTATTTCAGTAGGCAAACTCTGCAACAGTTAGCAACCTCATTATTTACTGTAAAGGAAGTAGCAATGCATACCAGAATTCACATGGCAGAGGGAGAAAGATTGCCTGTGTTTGTTATCTATGGAGACAGTGACAACTTCTTGTTATGGCTAAGAAGAATATGAATTCAATTCTTTCTACAGACTTCTGGAAAAGCACACCCCACTATGCCAGCTCTGGCAGGTCTGCCCATGCAGCCGGCAGCTGAATGTTGGAGCCAATTGTTAATCCACCAAAGTGACAATGAAGAGTTCAGGGCTGCATGGGCTGAAGACAACATGAAAGAGAAAAAAAATAAAGCCACTATATTCACTTCTGTGGCCTTGTATGAGTTTGCCATATTACCTTCTTACCCAGCATTCATTTTACTATCAGGCAATCTCCTGAAACATAATTTCTTTGCTTGTCCTCTTGATGGAACATTTTACTTTATTTGGGATGTTTGACTCTATTTGCAAAGGCAGGATAAAAAAGCATTTTATTTGTGCTGTGAAATGAGAGAGTGAAGCAAGGTCCTGCAAGCAGACTGCTTTGTTGAGTCAAATTTATACTCTCATTTTGAGTGTGGAGCTTATACCATTCTTCACTTCACAGGAAAAGACACACTTTATGCTAATGCATAGTAATCTCTGTACAATCCCAACTCACTTTCTCTGCTTTCAGACACCCCATAGTAGGAAATTTCTCAAGAAATTAACATGGGAATCAACTCTTAACTGCATTTTCAAATATATTTATTGGTTAATTTTTTTTTGTAGTGTTATGACAAAGAGAATTTACTAATTAATACTAATGGATCTGTGATAACAGATAAAAGCCAGACACTGGAAACTGCTACATGTGGACCGTTTACTTTCCTGGCACATTTTGAATGTGAAATAAGTGAAATTACTGTTATTTTCAGAACACATTATAAATTGGAAAAGAGGTGAGTGAAAAAAATAAGGCATTCACCAAGTATTAACTATTAAGAGTGAAGCTGGCTGTACTCACTCTCACACTGTTTTTATTTTTTGTGATCAGTATAATAGAGTGGTTGTATATAATAGATAATGGTAGCTATTTCAGGATGGGTGTCTTGCAAAACCTAAATAAATAAAAAGTGACTTAGCTTTTATTTACCTTGCAGCAGGTGAACAAATAAGGTGACAGTGAAATAAATTATTTTTTCCTGTCAACTAAGCATGTCATCAGTCCTTCTTACTAAAGTAATGAAGTGGGAAACAATATTTTGTTTTCTTTTCACTGTGGTGGAGGACCTTTACGTCAAAAAAGAAGAAAACACTTCAAATTTGAGGATAGTTGTGGTGTGGTATTACCATCTGCCTCCTAAGTCATGTCCTGCTTTCTGTTTCAAAAAATCTGAAATGGCTCTAGACTATCCTGTAATGAGTATTGCCTCCAAGAAATTGCTTGCGTAACATGTAAAGAACACATATGGACAATTTATTTGGGTCTCAGTGTCACTCTGTTGTGGAAATTTTATTTATGTACTGCACAGGGTTTCTGAAAGGAAATGCTTGTGTCTTCTGTCCATTATCAGATGCTCAGAATTTCTTGTAAAAGTGGGATTGTCAAGTGCTAGTGCAAAAGAAAAAAAAAATTTCTCATTTATCTCCTTCTAACTCATTCTTTCACTTGGGAGCCCAGACTTCAGTTTAAATTTCAGGGATGCCATTCAGAGCAAAGTATTTGTAGAATTTTAAAAATGGCCTTTTATAAAGGCAGCAGTGGAAATGGAGATCTGTTGTTTACTTTCCCTGGCAAAATTGCAGGGTGGCTTTTATCCATGGGCCCTTTGATATTAGACTATTAAATCCACTTTCACTACTAGTCCTGGACTTCTGAAAACTTCTGACTACATACATATGACAGCATTGAGAAGCAGTGGGAGGAAAGTGAAAGACAGTGAAAAACTGAATTCTGTGTCAACTGGGCAAATTGCCAGTAAATTCAATGAAGCTTTTCATTAAATTCAGTGTGTTTTACATTAAACCAGATTTTGGCCCAATGTCTACAACTATTAAAGTTATATAGCTTTCAAAAGTTACATGAAATTTTACATACTTGAAAATATTCAGAATAATGTTCAATCTATTTTAAACCCACTTGAAAAATACTTTTATATTATCCTGTTAAGGATATGATGTGTGGCTCCTCTATTTTCTGTCTGGATGAATCAGATGAAGCACATGGTGATTGGTTCCCAGTTTTCTGTATTACACTTGGCAGCATCAAATGAAAATATGTATACATTTGTTTCTAGGAAAATTCTGTTGTTGTGATTTTTTTTACTGTTTTAGAGTGATAGGTAATTAAGATTGATCTCTTTTCTCCTTTAAATTTGTCTTAGATTGATGTTATAATAATGACCAACTTCTTTCATCAGTAAATGTCCAGGAGTTAAGGACTTTAAGAGCTCTTCAAAGAAAGACATACTTTTATGTTCTAAAGGATGTGGAAATCTGGCATTCTTTCCTGCCCATCCTAAGGAAGTATGAATAGAGAAGCTTAGATAAGACAGATCAAATAAGACAGTGAGACCTGCTTGCAAAATTGTGGCCCTATTTAGGATCCACGCTTCTAGTTTTGCAACTTCTGGCTAAGCAATAGGAGACGTTTGCAGACAGGGAGTGTTATTAGTGATTTTTTTGATGGAAGGTCTTTGGGAATAGTCTGGACAGCAAATCACATGTTGAAGATACAGGGAACAGATCAAAGCTAAAATTTCCCCTTTGCATGCAAATAGCTGAGAGTTTTGCAGTATGCATTTTGCTTGGTTGAGAAAAATGTTTATTAGCTCCTAATTCTCCAGCCAAACCCAGAGGGGAATGCAGCTGAATGCATCTGGTGAATTCAAGGAAATTATGTGAATAGAAATGTGTTTTCATAATGAACACTTCACATAATGAACACTTACATGTTGGAATTCCACGCTATGCAGTTCCCAGGTCAGAAGGCAAAATTCCTGACCAAAGACTGTGTGCTGACCCTTTTGAAATAAACAAATGTAATTAATTTATTCCCTTGTGACTGGGTGCCATTTTCACTATCTGGGAATGTTGGGACCAAGAGGGTACTACAGGTCTCTTAGTACCAAAGTCAGTTATATTTACTGATATTAGATGACTGTTGTATCCTGTAAATTCATTCAGGGACACCAGTTTTAAACCAAAGTTAACTTCTATTAGCAACACATCTGTAAGGTGGAAAACATTAGCAGGATTTGGCTCATAACCAGACAGGTACCGAGTTATCCCAAAGCACAAGAAGAGTTGGCTGTGAAAGTCAGTCCACCATGCTCAAAGCACTGCTCAGGGGAGCTCAGGTTTGAACAGACTTCCCCATCTCCTACTTCACTGAGGGTTCTTTTGATTTTTTGTATAATAGTGTGATTACTTCTGCAAGAGGCATAAGATAGCTGTTTTTCCAGCAGCATTCACAATGTTCAACCCCAAAAACACCAAAAGCGATAATGTTTTCTGTAAGTCTGCTCCTGTCATAAGTTTTTCTCTCCATGTTTTGGTCAAACTCCAAGTATTTTCTTTTTAAAATATAATTTAAAAATATATCCAGTTACTTAATTTTCCCTCCATGAATTTCCATTCTGTTCATTTCAAGCACACCTTTTCATTGCTGGCCTTGCTGACAATAAAGTGACTTTTATGCTGTATTGGCTATGTCACATCAAAGTCCTACTCAGGCTTAAAACTGCCCTCTAGCAATTGTTCACTATTTGAATTTACACCTGATTATTTAACTAATAATGCAATAACCTCAAAAACTCAAGAGGAGACAGCCAAGAATATGCAATTCTTGATGGTATTTATTTTTATGTTCCCCTGTCACCACAAAGAGTATCCCTTAGTTATGTATTTGAATTATTGATGTTTCTGAGTTGTACAGAAAACTACCATCTGAGTGTCTTTTGTTTGAAATTCTATCGTTATACTCTGCCAAATCTATATAGAAAAGTATAGTATTTACTGTAGTTTACTGTATGTTGTCAGTAAACTCACCAAAACAAATGAAGAAGGACTGCATCTTTCAGTGACATGAAACACAGTTGAAAGAAGAAAAAGAAATCACACAATGACAAGAGGAACTGTGAGCCAATAGGAATATAAAACGTATTCACCTTGTTATCTCACAGTATTCAGATGATCATAACAGTTTAGAAAGCATACTGCCCACACCACAGGATCTTGCTCCTCTTTAATTTTCTCTAATTTGTGTAGTGAATAACCAAATACTCATAATGCAATTAGAAGATAATCAGGCTTGTAATTATGTTAATTGCTGGAGACTTACATCAATCCTCCAGCAAAGTGATAGGATTTCAGGGGAACTATTAACATGGGAAGAGAGAGGAAGCACACATGAGAGAGAAAGAGATTGGGGGAGTGGGTAAATTGATGAACAGCTTAGGCTTGTATCATTGAGCAACAATGAGAATACAATGGTGCAACAAATGAAAAGGGCCTCAAGGGGAGAAGCTCAGAAAATGAGGTTTTCGGTACCAGCAACTCAACCTCTTTTGTCTGTTTTCTTCCCATAAATAATCATGTTGTGCATCTGTATTTATTGTAATAAGCCCAATTCAGAGAAATCGGATCCATAGCTGAACAGAGAACAAAGGGGAACTGTTCAGCTATGCAGCAGTTTGCCATGTCTCCCACACCACTGAAAGAGCCACTGTATTACCTTCTGTCCTCGACTCCTGGGGGTATTCTTTTCTCATGGTGATGTCCGATATTACATTTAAAGCCATAATACTGCAACTGCAATGGGCTGTCTCAGAAATGTCATGGATCAGTCATAATCTCTGAAGAACATACAATACATAGTGGACTGACAGAATTTATGAAGTAATCCACAGTGGAAATGTTTTTTGGGGTTTTTATTTACCTTTTTGTCAGTACCCCATCAAGGTTGTAATGATTGTTTAAGCCTTTTTAAAGTGAGTTTTGTCAGATGTACTTTGATATAAGCTGTAGATGATGATTGTACTCCATTAGGGTGGCTATTTCTGAGTTTACAGAACAGTTTTCTGTGTTTACAGTACCTGTAAAAAATTGACTAGCTGGCTTAAAACAAAAATAGTTTTTTAAAAGAGTATAGTTATTTTTACCAAGTTATTTTTTTGTAGTTTAAAAGTTACTTTCAATGTGGGAAATGAAACCAGTAAGTATCAAGAAAGTAAGACTGCCCTTAGACTAGTATGATCTTTTTTTCCCACAGCTGTCATGATAAAGATAATGAGTAAATTGAGTTGTTTTCTCTTTTGATCTGTATGTTAATACACACAATTGAACTACAGGGCATTTTGCAATGTTTGAATAGGAATATACCGAGATGTAAAAATACATTACCTTTTGCAACTCTATGGAAAAGCACATTTTGTCATAGGTATTTTAGTGGGCATAACAGTATTATTTATGAATTATGAATAATGATCTAAAGAGCTGAGGGGCTAAGAGAAAATATTTAAACATATTGAAATACCCTGTTTTGAAATTAAACTCCTATAAATGAATTGTTTGCTAAATTTGATTCAGGTTCAACTATCAAGTGTCATTGGTCATTCCTACCATATCATGTCTTTAAATTCCAATTAAGGTTGATTTCTCAGTTCTAAAAAGCCTAGGAAATGTCAAAAGAAATTCTCTCAAGGGCTTCATTTACTAGAGAGTTCTCACTCATTGTTTCTTCAAACAGATGAGTGCTGCATACCTTGACTCCAGCCATGACAACACAATTCCCATGAAGCAGCCCTTAAAAATCACTCGAGCTCACGCAGCAGGAGACTGAAGAGCATAAACCCAATGTAAGCCCAAGCTTCCTTACACATAATTCCTCAGCTCTGTGGGGCTGCATGCCCCTCTTTGGCCCACCCTGGTGTATCCTTGTTGCAGAAGTGTGGCAAATATGGGGGCTCTGAATGGATCCAGGTCTATTCTGGGCCTCTGTAAGTGTCTGCAGGAACTGTGTCTGTCTGACAAAAAAGATTGAGCATGTAATATGTACAGAGGACATCTTCAAATCTAAACTGGGCGAAAAACCAAAAAAGGCACCTTCTTCTTTCCATGCCTTGCCCATGTAGCTGAACACAACACCCAATGCAGTGAGGAGTGTATGTGCTATTCAGCAGTCCTTCCCACGAAGGACATAGCAATACTCGGTTTACTTTATACAGACTGACACATTTAGGCCTTCATAGAGATGTAAAATTTCATTTTACCTCAATGACACTGCCAATGTTCTAAAAGTGAAGTTTTGAATGCCAGTTTTCACCCAGAAACTGACTTCCCAGAAAATTTAAGTAAAGCAGAACAAATCATAACCCTATATCTTTGCATTTGTGTCTTTTTATTTCTGAGATGAAAGGTATTTACTGACACCTCTCTCCCTTGCTGGAAAGCTTCACTGTGTGGTGTGCATCTAATAATGATCTTGCCATAAATGCAGTTGTGAAGATATCACAATCTCATTGTTACTAATTTTTTATAGATATTGTAATGAGCAATTAAGTATTTATTATATTTATTAATAAATTTGTTAATTATATTAAAATGTATTTATTTTAATTAAGTACTCTCGTGGATGTTCCTAGAGTTTTAAAGCATTTTCACACCAAGCTTTAGCGTGATCTAATTTTACTGTCTCTTGTTGAGCTATGCTCTGGATTTGCAGCAAGTCTTAGAAGAAGGAATATAAAGGAGTATGCAGTCAGAGAAGCTGTTAAGCAAGAAAAATATAATTTAAAAAGTGTATTCCAAGTTGAAATTTGAAAGAAAGGAAGTTTTGTTCAGTTATGGCTTACTTTCATGCTTCTTTTGGAATCTTTCTTGGCTTGCACTTGTCAGCCACAAGCTCTTTAAAACTGGGCTTATCTGTACTTGAAATTTGGGGTTGCTTGTGCAGGTGGGATAAGGGTTTGACTTATAAATCCCAGTGGTAGTATCAAGTGTAAAGGTCCCTTCAGGGCCTCTTGGACTTTCTGTTGGTAGCACAATAACAGTATTTCATGACATTGCCCAGGATATGGAGCCCAAGCAACAGAGAAGGCATTATTATCCACATCCTCCCTATGCTGGTTCAACACCCTATTTCCTTTCACCACAAAATGTCTGTTCATCTGGCTGTCAAATCTCAGGATTTTTCTATAGGTCAGATTCCAGATTTCAGAGATTCATGCTGACTCCCTACCACTGTTCCTATAGCTGTCTTTTCTCAGTTGTTCATTCACAGACTGTCTGTATAATTGAAGGTCTTGGAAAATGCTGCCTGACCTGCCCAAGGTTCTCTAGCTTATGAAACATTTCAAGGAGAATCTCAAGCCTGAAATAACTAAAATATAACCAGTGGAACACAGTGAGGCTGATTGTCCTGATACCCAGTGCCCCCAAATGCAGCAGGTTCCAGTCTCTTTTAAATTAATTGCATCTACCATACTTGGTAGAGTGGTATCTGAGAAGTTGTTGTACAGGGATGAAATAGAGGCACACAAAACGAAGCATCAATGTCTGCCTTTGTCAAGATGAAGAACTCAGGGAGGAAATTTTCTTTCTTCTGTGGAAGAAATGACTGTACCTTTGGTGGGACATTCTGTCCCAGCCTATAATGCAAAGCAATAACAAGCCAGACTAAGAAAGAAATGAGTCATAAAAATATTCTGTGACTTGAATGAAGTTCCCGACACAAATATATGTACCAGAATCAGCAGCAGAAAAAGCAAAAGAAGAGGACTGTCCACCTCTATTCCTCTTGGGACTCCAGCTGGAGCACTGCAATTGCCTCTGGGATTCCCCAACGTAAGAAGGACAGGAATCTGCTGGACAAAGTCCAGAGGAGGCCACAAAGGGATGGAGCATCTCTTCTGTGAAGACAGGATGAGAGGATTTGGGTTGTTTAGCCTAGGAAAGAGGAGGCCTTAGAGCACTTTCCAGTACATAAAGGGGCTACAGGAAAGCTGGAGAGGGACTTTTTACCAGGACATGTAATGACAAGACAAGGGGCAAAGGCTTTAAAGTGACTGAGGGCAGGTTAAGATTAGATATTAGGAAGAAATGCTTTGAAGTTTTCAAGTCACTATAGGACATGCAATGAACACACACACACTGCCAGGCCAGGAAAGGAAGAAGAAGAAAAAGTTTAATTGTTATTTCAGTTTATATAGATTTTGGACAATGACCATGGATTGGGGGATGAGGTTGCCACCTCTCCAACCACACTGGTCAAACTAGAAGTCCATCAAGTTTCTCCTCCCTAAGAGAAGAATGTCAACAACAAGAGAACATTAGATAAACATTCTTTTGTTTACATGAAAATGCATGAGAACTCTGAGGATCTGACTCCAAATAGGTAAACATTTCAGAAGGCTAATAAGAATTGTAAAAGAACAGAGCAACATTCAAGGCCAGGTTGGACGGGGCTTTGAGCAACCTGGTGTAGTGAAAAGTCTCCCTGTCTGTGATGGAGGGAGTTGGAAGTAGATCATCTGTATGATAATCACCCTCTCCCTTCCAATCCAAAACAATCTGTGATACCATGATGTCATTGAAAACCTGTAAATTTGAAAGAGTTTCTTCTCCAAATAATTTCATGGGATCTAATGGTGAAACAGCACATTATCATTTTGCCCCATTGTAACATCACACCTCTCCATGCCCATGACTGTATTGTTCACTGAAGGAAATCTATATAATTCTTATTTTCTGTCTTGAACCTAACCCCAGCAATGGGGGGAGGGGGAGAAGGGGGAGGTTGAACAAGCAATGGAATGGTTGCTTTCTTTTTAATTGATTTTTTAATTTAGAGAAAGTGAGCTAAATTCAGCATTCAGAATTAAATCACATCAACAAATTTCTTCAAGCTTCTGTTATCTCAATATTGACATTTTCCTTGTCAGTATAGAATTTGTGAGCTGCTGCCTTGTAGTGATTTGGAAAAGCTTGCTTTCAGATATCAGCAGTCCCTAGCTTGTAAGTAGGTGCACATATCCCTGAGTGTGCCAGTATGGCAGAAGGTCAGAGGAAGCTGTTAACACAACTTCATTAAAATTGTCTCACAACAGTTTTGGAAGCATTTCTTATTACTGTTCATTAGTCATAATGATGTTGTGATATCATCACACTTTTAATTGTCCTGCCACAGCCTTCTCCTAACATATGAATAGAGAAAATGCAGAGATTGAAATATACTCAGATTTCTCATCATTTTCCACATATTTATCTGATCCTGTGCACTTTTGCTCCATGATGGACCCACGCTGTGGCATTCTCATACTACAAGTATGCACTGGCACACATGTACCCCAGGGACAAGCCCCTTACTCTGTATCCTCAATACATATAAGTAAATACAGCAGCACCCTTCCTGTGTTACATGAGATGATGAGGGGCACACATGGATGCACATCATCATCTTGTGGGACCAACTGTGCCAGGTGCTGTAATTACTGCCAGTGTAGGGTCAATGCAGTACAACACAATTCTCTTTCAGTGATTAGCAGTACCAGAGAAAATTAAGTTTGGAGTTTATATTACTGCTTCTGTAGAAAGGACATCAGCTTCTTGTAGAGCAGAGTGTGAAAAATGATGCTCTTATCATCCTGCTGAGATGTTAATTACTAATGGAGGTTATCACATTGTTTTAGGAGGAAAATACATGGATACAAATCAAGCTGGTCTACAGTGTGGATGTTCAATTGTGTGTTTATAAAACTAAACTACTTATCACTGAGTGCCTTGGTCAAGGCAAGCTTTGCAATGAAGAAAGGGTAATTTTTCTAAATATATCTTCTTATTCTAGGAGTTACATGAAAATCCCAGTAAGGCCAAGCTATGGTAGAGCCACTAGTCAGTCAGGAAAAATGCAATTAATATTTTTTTGGGAGTGGGAAGGAAACAACACAATACAAAGCCTTTTCCAAAACTCTGGCCATTCTTAGGAAGGTGAAATGTATGAGGAGAGTTTGGGATGAGGGATATGGGTGCAATTTCTTTTCTTTTTTTATGAAGGAGTATTGTGCATAGAGAGAAAACCAACCAACCAAACAAACAAAACCCCAAGGAGGAAGGCAGATTTCAAGGAAGAGGGCAGAAGAAATCCAAGGACAGATGGGAAGTGGTGATCTTCAAAAAGAGCTAAACCAGAATGTCTTTGGCTAAAACACTAGATAAATCTGAAGTGTGGTACTTTGTTTTGGTTTTGTTTTGAAAAAAAATATTGCACTCATTCTTTGGATAGACAAATAATTATATGAAAGAGCTGCCTGACTTCCTCAGCAATTCTCCAATATGCAAGATGATGATTTTAGTTAAGTGCTTATTAAAAATTAACACTATTTTCCATTGGCTTGTGAGAAAATTTACTGAATTTAGTAAGACTTTACTTTGCTTTTACTTTGTTATTAATATATCCTCAGTTATTCTAACTCATATTATTTGCATTCCATAAAAAGATGATTGTAAAATTTGTTTTAGAGCCATGTTTTGAAACAAAGAGTCTAGAGATAAATAAATGGAAAGTTCTTTTTGTGCTTTTTTGCAGAATGGTGTCTTGGCACACAGCAGAATAGCTTGCTTACTTATTTGGAATTACAGCCTAGAATGAAAATGAAAGAAAGGCTGTGTAGAATAGAAAGTAGAAAATAATTACCTTCAACAAAACTGAAATGAAACTCCTGTAGATTTTGCCAGGTCTATTGTCTCAGCTGCCAGGTTTCTTCCTCATATGCCAGGTTCTCTCTCTAGGTGCTGGTTAATTTTTCCATACATCGAATGTTTACACCTGATTAGATTGGCTTTTACACTGCTGGAAGGACAGGACATTGCTAACCTGCTATGACTAGAAGCCAGACTGTCTTTTGAAACATTGGCTCTGTTTGGAGGCTCTCTTTGGGACACCTTGTGGAGGGTGATCAATTTCCATCAGGACACGAGTTCAGCCTCTCTCTTGTGACCATCATAATATAATTTAAAACTATCCTCAAGAAATTTTACTGTGTATTTCCACCAGCTGTGCCTGACTCCTTTCATTCTGCTCTTTTGACAGCAGTAGTTTTGCCCATCTCAGGTAGTCTCCAGTGAGCTCTTGCATTCATAACTGCATTGTCTTTCATTTTAAGTGGCCTACCAAAGCCTTTCTGTCAGTGTCCTAGTTTATTTTCCATGCGCTCACATATTTGTTAGATTGACTTCATCATGAATCATTAATTACCAAACATTTTTTGTGGCTTTTTTCTAGGAGTTGTTTATAACATGAAGAGGTTTCTTTTTCACTCTTCTCATAATGAATTAAAGTCTAAAAGTTGTGTGACGTATTTGTGTTTGAAGGGAAGCAACTGGGTCAGTGGTGACCACCTCTTACACAGGTGCTTTGTGCTTCCAGTCCTTGTTTTAGAAAGGGAGATGACAGAGTTAATTTACCCTTGCCCCTCCCTTGGAAAGTTGTCCTTCGGGAATTTAGACCTTATGCTATTTCCTGGGCCATCAGGAGGACAGTAGAAGTGAGAAAATGGTCAACTTTCCCTCTTCAGTCCAAATGGAAGGCTTTCCAACCAAAATTGAGGAGTTTCTTGAGGAATTTCAAGATCCGAGAATCCAGTTAGACTGGGGAGGGAATGTGTGCTAAACCAGCAGTAAAGGCACCATTGGGATTCACGTTGGGATATAGTGTACATTTTAAGCTGATGAAGTAAGAAATATCAGCATTTGCTGCAGAATTTGATATAAGAGAGATTGCACCACTGCCACCACGCTATGAAGTTACATAAGCAAGTCTTTTCAGGAAAATAAGGTGTGGGGCTTGCTATGAGTCTCAATTTTATACACCAGGCTTCGTTCAGAGTTCCCAAGAGAGGACTACTCAGCAAGATTTCAGACTCATTGATCCAGTCACTGCCATTTCCTTTTGATTGGGGGTAATTAGGTGGATCCCATCCCATGGCACCAAACCAGCCTTATCTATCCAGGAAGAATCTTGAATACCCTACAAGCTCAGCAGCCTCTTCTGCAGGCAGGAGTTCTGGCTTGCAAATGTGAGGACCAGCTCCCACTCCTGGACTTGTGACTGGCATCAACCTGCT
Organism: Cettia cetti; assembly: GCA_013401135.1. NCBI lineage: Eukaryota > Metazoa > Chordata > Aves > Passeriformes > Sylviidae > Cettia > Cettia cetti. The sequence continues at coordinate 26,671 of VZUI01048183.1, read as the reverse complement.
GGGAAACAGCCTTCAAATACCGTCTCAGGCCCACCCCTGCTTTGCTCAGGAACTGCATTTTATCTTCATTTTAACTCAGGCCCCAGACCATGGTACTCACCTGAGCTGTGCTGTGGCCATGTCTCTGCCTGGCCACAGACCTCCAAACCCAGATCTACTGCTGATGTGACTTCCTGGCTCCACTTCAGCCTCATCACTGTGGATCTGTCTGGTCATCTCCTCATCATCCCTGGCCCTGCTCCAGTCTTCACACTGGGAACACTTATACATCTCACTATATTAATTTTCTTTTCCTTTCAGCTTACCATAAAGCTTTTGTTTTATTGTAGAAAATACATGAGGTTCATGTGGAATTTAGCATATTTTCTTCTACCTTTCAGTGCATTACTTTCTTTTTTACATTCATAAAGGCATGGGATTTTTATAACATGATAGGCATTAAGAAAGAAATGTAGTTATATGCTCAGAAATGAAACTCATGGACTGAAAGTCTGAAACATGGTGAGATGTTCAATGCTTCTAAAGCACTGATATGGTTTTTATGGCATTAATATAAATAATGTAGAAATTTATCTGTCTCTCTTCACATATCTCTACCCTTTCACTATGATTCCATGATTGCATTGTATGATGTAAGCCCTTTTTCAAGAAAGACCTCAAATATGTCTTCAGGTTCATTCTATTCAGGAAATTGCTTCAACATAAGTTTCAAGGATATCCTTTAATACCTCTTCTGCTTTGTTTGCTTTACTGGGCCTGTTTTGAAAAGTTTGAGTAGCCTGACTCTAAAAAGGAGGTCACTCCTAAGAACTTACATCACTGATAGATTATTGAGGTCATCCAAAATGTGTGCATAGTATTGAAATAAACACAACACTCATTCTGTAATATATATGGGTTTTTTTCTACAGATTGACACTTTGAAAGCATTCAAGTGTTTCAAAATAGTTCATTCAATTTTGTTTTCTTGCTACAAAAGTCAAGAGCCTGTCAGTTGCTCTTTCCTGTAACATGGAACACTCACAACTCCCTTCTGAGTCAAGCATCAGTCAAGGGTAAATGAAGATTAGGAGAAAAATTAGTTACATAGGCCAAAATTTTTCAAGAAGCAGCTTTCAACTGTTGAAAAGATGTTCTTAAGGCTTACTTTACTTTTGAAAGTAATGAATTTGCCTTCACATTAAAGGTTTGGTGTCAAGTGTTGGGTATAATGTACTCTTCTGCAAAACTTTCAGAAATCCAAGAAAGTTTATATATATACACATACATACATAAAATTATTATTTCAATAGCAGATTATGTGTATAAGCTTCAGTAGGAGCTGCATTTAGTATTCCAGTATAAATCAATTTCCTTATTGGAACCATTTAGTACCTGCAAAATACATAAAAGAAACTGCCTATACTCCCTATTCCTAAACTGTATACTATGCATATGGTTTTAAATGGAGAACAGAGCAAAATCTTAATCTAATGTTACTGATCCACAGCATGTGTTTAATTTTCAGTGGGACCTGGCAGCTACAAGTGACTTCTGTGTGTTTCTCAATGTGTTTTTTGTTCATCCATGCACACATGCACACGTAGTTCACCATGCCCAGGGGAGCCAGACCCTTGCTAACATGAGATTTAAAAGAGAAATAGTTTCACTCTGACCTTCAGTTTCCTTTTTCCTAGCAAGCACTGTTGTACACTGCTCTGCCCTAGTCGCTGTGGTTACTTTTCGTGAAGTGCATGTGGCCCAGCCCAAGTGCAGTTCCCAGACTTAAACTGTATAATATGCATATGATGCAGACCTCCCTGGGTGGAGGTGTCTGTGCAGCAGAGCTTTCCCCTGCTCAGGAAAACTTGAGGCTGATAGTAATAATTATCTCCTTTCTCTTGGCTTTTGAGAGGTTTTAAATACATTGTGTGGCTCTGCTACATTTGTGAGCTTTGGCAAGTGAATGGTAGGGTCAGGAGGACCGATGAACATTGCTGCAGATCAGTCCTGACAAGAATTCATATTTTGGGAGCCTATGTCTAATATTTTACATGAATACTTAAATGGGATTTAAAAGAGAGAATTTGGCTCAATTTGTATATGGACACAGTTGCAGAGAGCCAAAACCACCATGGTTCTGACCGTGGCCTTTAAGCCCTTCCCTGTTACAAATACCCCCAGCTGTTTTGTCTGACCTGTTCCAGGGAAATGCTTTTACTGTGTCTGCCAACCTGCAGGACATTACACATTCAGCAGTGCACAGAAAGCACTGTAATTTTCATGTGAAGAAAAACATTAAATCTGGCTGTAGACTAAATAGAAACAAGAAAAGATGCAACAGGCAGTAAGGCTTAAAATACAGTTGTCCTAAGTACACAGAAAATTGCTTTATGAGCCCAGCACATGTAGCTAATTTTCTACTGTGCATTGAGAAAAAAAGCTTGCAAATATGGGATTTAAAATGAAAACTTGTCTTATATAGCAGGTCTGATACATTTGAGAAGTTATTTTATCTCCATAATGGTGCATGGTGGCAGATTACTTTTCTTAACCTTATATAATTTTATTGCAACATTAATGAATTATATATATAGCTTTTGAGGGTGAAAGATATAATCTAATATCCTTTGAGGAGGGGAAGGCAGACCCAATCTAACCCTTGGGGATGTTTTTCTAGGTATGCTGTTGTTTCTGTTCCAGGAAGGTGCGGTAAATACCGCCAAATTTCTTTGTATACATACGTGGAGGTAGCACTGACCAATCAATACAAGGAGTAAAGGAGAGGAGCAGTTTTGACCAGCTGTGGTGAGTTTAGGCCACCTGTAATACCAAACGGAATAGATATGTCAGAGGCGCATTATCAGTGACCTAGGAAAATTATATTTTATACCTCTTTGTAAGCATTTCCGAGTGAATTTCTACCTAGTTCACGTCAATTTCTCTCAATAAATATAGTTCTCACATGATATCCCAAACACTCACCCTGATATCAACTTGTCTTAAATAAAAGTGTAGCCCTGTGATCTGTATGCCTCTTAGAATTAATGACCTTCACTGTTTGGTAAGAATGATCATCCTAAATACGGTGTGTTTTCAAGATCCAGTGACACATTTCAGAACTGTTTGGCACCTGCCTGACCCCAGCCTACTCCTAGTCTTACACTGCATGATACTTGCTTTGTTTTAGATGCTACTCAGCGTTACAAAGCTCAGCCTTCTATGTAGTCCACAAGAGACCTAGAAAAACCAAGGACTTCAATTTTTTTGTGTCCTAATCAAATTCTACTTTGATCTAGAAAATCCTCCCTGCTTCAAGTATTGTAGGAATATAATTTCCTCCTCAGTCCTCAACAGAAATATTTCTAGCTCTATTAAAAGAGTCAACCTATAACGTCAGTTTTTCTATCCAAATTGCCAAAACCCCTCACTTAATGTAACTACTTAACAGGCTAAAGCCACATCTATCAAAGCTCTTATCAATAAACCTTTGTGTCAAGTGATTCTTGCCTGCATTCAAGCTTTTGGTCTTTTAAAAACTTAATGGAAGGCCCAGATTTTTCATCTCTGGTCTTCTGAAAACTAACCACGGCCTCCTAGTCTCAGACCATCCATCCACCAGTCAACCAAAATCACCAATGTCTGATTTTCTGAACATGAAAGCAAATGGATAGGGGGCCCTTGCTCATGACCTGTGGTCAAATGAGTATTATGTATGGATCATTGTCTATAGTTGTGTTAGATTCCACTTTCAAGAAAACAAGAGATTTATTTCCTTGCATTCAGGAGGCAAGAAACTAGGATGAGAGCTGGAGCCAGTCAGCTGTTAAGCGCTAGAATTTAGTTAAGGCCCATTTTTGTCACTGTGATTCAACCATGTGACTGTAATCTCTGCTCTGTCAAACTGTTGCTTGGATGTTTTTGCATCCTAGTCCCATGAGCAAGACATTTGTGCCAGAGAACTTACAAAGGGCTATTTCCCATCAGGAGCAGCATTTATTCTAGAAATGAAGATTTCTCAGGATTTGTCTGCACACCACATTGTATTTGGCACGCTCTTCACCACAGACTGAGCTGTAGGTTTTTTTAATACTCATTGATTCAAAGGAGACACAGAAATTCAAGAAGTGTTTTGCTCTGCTGGCAGTTAGATCTATGGATTTGAGGATTATAATTTCAATGTAACTCTTGAACCCTAACTCTCTCTAACCTTGGCTTAACTGTAGTTATTTGATACATGTCCGTGAAGAACTGACTGTTTAAGCATTTGGACCTATTGATGAAAGAAAGAGCATGAAACCTTGTGTATCTGGTATAATGATGCTTTAGTGTGGTCCTACACGGGATTATATGAGTGCACATTCTCAGATCAGGATTAGTTCTGGAATCCCTCTACAGCATCCTGAATAGGCCTGCTCATTTTGAGCAAATCACTTAGCATTTCTGCTCCTTAAATTGTTTGGGTGGGGACAGATGGCTGTGACAGACCTTGTATATTCTCCTCTTCACAGCTTCTCCAATAGTCCGTAAACCCAATCTCCAACACCCTAGAATTTCAGTTCTTGGCTTTGTATCACCAAAAATTGCTACTGTGCCAAATTTGGGAAGCAGAGTGGGTTTTGAAATATGGAAAAGTATCCAGTAGGGACCAAGCTAAAGCTATCATATTCACTGAACAGATTATAAACCATATTTAAAACTATTTCTCCATGGGTTAATATCTGGTTCATTAACAAAAGATTTAAATGTTCACTATGCCTTTGTCTTGGTACAGCAGAAAAAATTCTGAAAATGTGATAGCTCTGTTCTGTACTGAACAGAATCAAATCATTCATATAAGTCAAACTTCAGTTCTCTGCTAATGAAATCCTACATGCCCCTTTATAGCACATGTTTATTCTGTAGTGGAAATGACACAAATCCTTAATACAGCATCAGTGCTGCCTATTGAGCTTTGTATTCTTATAAATGTTCTCATGGGAAATCTGAAGTTTGGCACCAGTAGACTGTATTTTTAAAATACCACAGATGGGGTGGAACCCAGCATCATGTTGCTTATTATTCTGGTGATCTATCTAAATGGTATTCTTTGCTGATGAAATCTAATAAAAAATAACATTTTTGAACTATTAGAGATTGGATTAAAGCTCCTAATTGTCTCTTTCATAACCAAGGAAGGTCCATATTAATAATTCTTTCCAGGGCCATTGGAAAGAAGACATCTGTTTCAGCATACATTGTGAAACTCAAATCTGTCCACTGCAGTTTTATTCATTTGTTACTTTCCATGAAAAAATGTGACTGCACATTTATTTAAATCTTTAGAAATGTGGATGAACAAACAGAAGACAAAGTAAAGTTAAACCTGAATTGGAGACATGCTGTTATGGAAGAAACATTTCCATGCACAGTAGGTGGTTTCTGCCCTTGCAGTAACCCACTGCAATAATTCTGATATAGTCAAACTCTCATATTCACTGCCTCAAATGGATGGACAGTTCCAAAAAGATTGCAAATACCCCACTTGTTTAGTAAAAGGTCATAGGAAAAAGAGAAGAAATGCCAGGTGCAGAGACTGACCTATTCAGAATATAATCACACCTTTCTTTAAAAAGACATATACATTACAAAGAGTAGATATCTTACTGTATACTCCCTGATTTTCTAATGCAGCTGCCATGTGTAAGACTTTCAGAAATGAAGAGGGTCTGGCATCAAGTTTTATTATTCCTCCACCATTTCTATTTAAATTATTAACAGTGTGCAGTAATATAAGGGAATTTTATTTTCATTGTACTCAGGCAACAGTTTTCTGGGTTTGACCTATTGCTGGGATGAAATAAGGGTGACAGTCACAAATGTGCTGCCCTCTGCTTGCTTTAGCTCCTACAGAATCCGAGCATTTTCAATATTCCCAAGCACAGATTTGGCAATATTACATCTTTATGACTGAAAAAACTAAGTTAATTCTGACCCACAACCCGCCCCTCCCCAGAAAAAAAACAAACTAACCAAAGGAAACGACTCACTGGAGGAGAGGACATGGATCCATTCATGCAAAGGAGAAGGTGACAAAGTTGGAAAAAAATAGGTGAAGTAATGTTCCAAAGTGATAAATCTGGAATGCATGCTCATCTTGTCTTCACAGACAACGGTGGGAGAGTAGGGGCTCTTCTTATGCGTTATTAGGGACCATATATTGTCTAAGCTGAGAGTATAGAAAAATTACTCTCCTGTGATGTCTGTTCCCCTGAAGGGCAAATTTGGCAGCAAATAAACCTTAAGTGTAAAGATGTATGTCTTGTTGCTGTACCAGAAGAACTGAAGTCCAAAAAATTAGAGATTTTTTTCTATAGATGATTCATTTATATTAGGAGGAAAGAGTAGCAGCCTTGGTGGAGTAAAGAAGAGCTTGATGCTTTCAAGAGCTTCTGCTAGGTAGACTGTATATTGGTAATGATCCTTATTTTCACTTAGTAAGGTTTACAAAGAGACCAATTCTTGGAACATCAAATCTCCAGAAAAATGTATCTTCATAGCACAGCAAAAAAATTACGATTATACTGTTTTATTAGGTAGTAATTGTCAGCAGCCACTGCCATGAAACTAATCAGTATTTTTTATCGAAAGCCTAGCACTCATAGTTGGTGTCTCCAAAACTATAATAATCCTTTACAGTTTTACAGTGTTTTCCACCCCCAGATAGCTTTTGCATTTTGTATGTACACAGCATCGGACCTGGTAGGCTGTCTGGAGGAGGCACTTAGCAGGCAGCTGACCTGAAAGACCCTGCATGCAGTGCAGAGAAAAAAAAGCCAGTGTTGCCTCTTGGGGTTCCCTAGTATATCTACAGTGTAACCAGAAGGTTCAAGAAGTTGCATCTGTCAAGTGTGAAATTCTTAAGCTCATAAAATGCCCACTTAGAGAATTAGGAAACACCTGGACATTTTCATCCGCCAGAATGCTCTCATCTCTTCATCATATGCAATATATGTAGCCTATATATGCATTTTTTCAGGGGTGTTTTATTGCCCATTTGTTTAAATCCACATTTTATGTTTATAACCTTTTGAAGGTGTGAAAGCAATACTTGTTCTATAGTAACAATATGTTTATTTATTACCAATGGTATGATTTTTGGCCTTTTAATGCCAATGCTCTGCTCTCGAATGTTACAGAGTTCATGTACCCTATCCTGTGCTTTTATAAATCTCAAAATAAGATAACTATGAGGGGTTGAAAGTAGCTTAAAATTTTTAAATAACTTGTTTCTCTGATGTTTTAATTTGCAGCCTTGATCATCATCAGGAGAGTAAATAAATTTATTACAGCTGTGGATGAGTATTCAGGGCTGAGGCTTGAGTTTTGTATTCAGAGGGTTGAAAGTTAAACAAACTCATCAGAGTCACCTTAAGTACATGAACATTTCTGCATTTTGCAGTTATACAGCTTGATCCAAAAACAACACCATGAAGTTATACAATAAGACACTGAAACAGCCAAGAGACACAAAAACACTGTCAGAATCACTACAGTGCAGTTATAGAGCACCTTGTAAAGTAATATGAGTAATTGCATGTAACAATTGCCAATATCCACAAGTACTAACCATGTCTGTCGTGCAGTAGGTGAGGAATGCTGTGGCAGACTTCTAAATCATGATCGTCCTCTTTAATTCCAAGCTTGACATTTCACTGCAGAAATTTCTTCTGCATCTGACCTGCATTATGGAAAGTGATTTAGTAGTGACAGATTTTGTAAAATTGAAGTATTTTGGATCCTCATTGTTCTAGCTAATGTTCTGTAAATTTTTTTCTGATTTACAAATATCTCCACAGGCATCTTTTAGCTGACAGGTCCCCAAGTGCTGTGGAGATGGGGTAGGGAGCTTGGTTTTGTTTTGTGTAAGAAACAAACCCAAGACAGTGTTGGAATCAGGTACTGGTGTTTTTTTTCAATAGTATTTATAAGAAAAATATTTTGGAATAACCTCAGTATCTAGATTTGCAACAAAGGTCTACTGTCATTGCCTCAATGGAGTTTCTCAGAGCCAAAAATTGTTAATTACAGAGAAACACAAAGAGGATGCTTTTACTCAATTAATTAACTGTAGCTTCTATAAAACAAGAAAAAATAAAGTAAGAAACTTTTTGATGCAACAGAGAGAGTCTTAAAATGCTTGCTGTAACCTTCCTCTAACTTGAAAAATGGCTCACTCTTTCTCTACACATCATGCTTTATTCTCAGAGGAGTATAGAAAATCATAATAAAAATACTTAAGCCTTTTTGCTAACTAGAAATCAAACCATTTACTGACACTGTCAGTTAAAAGGATGAACAGTTCCAAGCAGAGTAGTGGTTGTGTGCTTAATCCCAAAGATGGAAGAGTTGGTGTGTGGAAAACCAAACTATGAAGTTCAACTTTTAGTGCCATAGTGACTCCTGAATTTTGATGACAATCACTTTGGTCAGTGATCTCCAGAGTGGAGGAGTACTGGACAAGAATTAACTATAAGTTTCAGAACAAGCTAATAACTGAGGACTGGTGGTGCAGATGGAAAATTCAAATTCATGTATCAGTGACCAAGCTGAGAAGCCAAGAATTCCATTGCAGAATTTCTCAACTAAATATTTGGTAACTGGTGCATTTCACCACTAATTCTTCATTTTGCATAAAAGCACATTTTCTAGCTATATGCAATTCATTAAAAAAACCACCACCACCACCATGAACAAAACAAACAAACAAAACCCACCCAAAAATGCAGCCAGCGTTATTTGAGAGTAAAGAGGCAGACTTTGTTATGAACACACATAGAAGAAAACATGCCTAACATGCTACTGTTCAAAAAATGGTCATGTTAATTGAGGACAATGGGAAAAGAAAAATTCCTTACATATTGAAGTGTTAAAGACAAAAGATTAACTAGATGTTGTTCAAAGACCTTTTTAATTTTTTCTTCCAGGGATAACAGAACAGTAAATAATGGTACAAATGAGAATAGAACTTTTTGCTATTTGACATAAAATACACAATGGAAAACTAATATAGTTACAACAATAAATCTTTTAAATGTAGAGAATTCCCTCACTCCAGTGTTGTATTATGAATTCAGTAGCATAACACTTTATTTGACAGTTGGTAGCAAAACTTGAACTCAGATTATTAATAACCTTTCCACAGCCTATCATTAATGTCAGTGGGTGCGGTTTAGGAGTTTTATTTTGGCAAGTGTAATATGTTAACATATTAACTGACTGCTCCTATAGTCGGAGCAGGGATATTAACCAGGGAAGGCATTTCACGCCACTTCTGAGGGCATTAAAAATAAACTGCTACTTACCAACTCAGACAACTTGGTAAATGTCTGATTTCTGCAGCCTCTGAAGTGCTACATCAGCACTTAGTCTAAAGTTTAAGACATTTCTTTCAGTAAGCATTTACACAGAAGAGGACAGTTTGGCTACAGGACATTTGCAGCAGACAAATCATGTCAGTGATATCTTGTCAAGTTTAACATCCTGTGAAGGCAACCAGTGTCAGTATGTGCTGCTGAAAGGAGAGCAGGCTGAGATCAGTGTGTGGAGCTGCTGCCTGCTGACCCAGACCATGGAGCACACATTCAGATATTTGCTTCTTATGTTAGGCAACAGGGACTGCTTTTGAGTGATTCTGTTACATGTAATACTTTTGCTGCTGATACAGTTGGTAATATATCAGAGGCCACTGAATAGGCTTGGAATGGCATATAAATGCAACTTCCTGCATAAAAAACTGGATGAGTCCTTCAAAATTAGCTCTGAATTAAGAACTGAACATAAAAGTAGACTGGTAAAGGTCAATTACAATTTCCTTTTAATTGGAAAGAATTAAGCTCCTTTGCCCTCTTCGGTGTACAGGTACCACGGGAGGTCACTATTCAAGGTCATCCAAGACTCTCCTAATTCATAAGAGACATTACCAAAAGAGGCTGTATGCTCACTCTCTTGGTATTGATAAATCTGGTGTTAGAGAATATGTAAAAAACTGTGCATGGTAGTTACCTTGAAGAGATATTTTCCTTCTCCTCCTACTAGGCTGGGGGTACAAACTTAAACCATTGCTGACAGATGATTACTGAAACTATTTTTCAAAAACCAGGGGGTCTCTTAAAATCACTGTTTCACTGCTGAAGGCTGGTCAACCATTTTAACACTGGATGGAACTTTTTTTTTTCAATCTCCTAATAGTCGCCATAAATGTCTGATGTTACAAATTAAGATGATTATTTCTACTACTCTCGCTGGATACATAGAAAGTTGATCACTGTCTTTATATTTATTAAAAGAAATGTCTCTTTTCAGGCTAAGCAATCATTTTTCTTTCAACTTTTTTTTATGTTATGCTTTCTACTTCTAATTCTCAGTTGCTGAGTTCATATTTTATTAATTTTCTTTTCTAATGGGTGATGAGATTGCTGAATTATCCTTGGTCTGTCCTCCCAGTTTAATTTGTTGAGTCCAATTTTTAATGCTTTCTGTCTTGTAGTCTTTTCATCTGGGTTATCTTTTCTCTTGTGTGTTTATTAATGCATTGTTTTGACAGTTTTAAAAGCTTTACTAATACCAAACTAATTTAGATCTATTACTTTTCACTAACAAAAAGAGTAATTTTTCTTCTCACAGAAGAAAATTATACGGGCTTGACATGGTACATCCTCAAAATTGGTGTTTCTTGTCAAATTATCCTTTCAACACTTAGTTTTGGATGGACTGGGTAAGAATAATGACAGCAACAATGGTTGCTCTATGTGTTCTAATGACTGTAGACACTAGTTCATCTCACAAAACTGCCTCCATTCCCTTTGCAAGATGAGTACTTTATTTTACAGAGCACATTTTCTCCCATGTGGAATCATTCTGCATCTCTAATAGTTGTTTGGGGTTTTTTTATAATTCTAGTATTCTAAGTATAGAACTTCAGTGCATTAACTTAAAATTAACTTTTCTGGTTTTAGTCTACTATTTTCTTTTTCTGTTCTGATACCTTTTCTCTTGTTGAAGTTTTATTTGGTATCTTTTAATATTTAACCTCTTGTTTGGGCAAAATAGCACTGGCTAGTACAGTCTACACTACTTCATAGGATTAATTTTCTATTAGCAAATAAACCTGTTGTGCCTGTGTTTTCTTTGACTTCTAAGGAATTTAAAATCTCATTGGAGATGCAAAAATGTGTGAAAGAAATCATATTTAATGCTTCATTTCTGTTTAACATTTTGCCTGAATTCAGAGAGCTGAGATAGCTATTAAAAAAAATAGTGTAGTTAGTTTGCACTGCAGAAGGTTTATTTAAGATATATAATGGAGATATCATGGTACTGATAACAACTTTCCCCTTTTGTCTCTACAAGGATTACTGGACCTTGAACATGTAATTCTTTTTATAGGAATTTTTTCCCCAATATCAATGTAAAGACAGCAGAAAAATAAGAACTAGTATTAAAGAATTTTTTTATATAGTTGATATGATCATACTGTACTGTTAATGTTAGTAGGCTAGCTTGATGGAGGGATATTACAATAAATAATGTCTTGAAATAAGAAATGTATATTGTGACAAGTTATTTTCATAATAAATATTCAACTAAATGACAGGCAATTTTCCCAATTTTCACACCACACCAAATGTTTCTCTCTCTATGCCCAGGTCTGACTTCTAAGTGTACTTCAGTTTTGAACTTTCTTTTGAAATGTAAAACTTCAGCTTCTCAAATGCTAAATGAAATTTAATATTTTCTTAAATTGTAAACTGATTATATTCTTATGTCCCCATTTAAAGCATAATATATGCATTAAAGCATATTTAAATTTTTTTTTTCAGATTAATTTTTTTTTTTTTTTTTTTGGTTAACAACAAAGTGACAGACCAAGATTTGATTACACTTGCAAGCGTATCCCATATTCCTAGTTCAGATTTTCAGAACATTTGGAGCATATGTGTATTACTTTCTGTGGTACAAGTTACCCAAGGCAATTAAAGACAATGAGATAGTTGAGAGTCAAGAAATAAATACAAAGTTAAGGGCAATAAATAACTTCCTCTTACTTTAATGCAACTGGACATTTAATGACAATTGTCTGATAACATGGAAATTTCATAAACTTTTTTTTTTAATGTCCTCCTTAGAGATATTTGGCCACCATCATATGACAAAGTTCCTGTCTTAGATGCAAAAGCCCTGCCCTTATTTTTCCCTTCTAATAGCTGGTGAAAAAACTGCCAGAAATTCTGGATTTGTTTCCCATCTCAAGGCCATACCACTACAATACAATTAAACAATATTAAGTTGTTAAGTTTTGAGTTAGTGGGACATGAAAGATGGTTTTTTCTCGATGTTATTCCTGGAGTATAAAACATAAGGATATAAAATTCCATAGTAGGTATCTCAAAAATAATGTAGAACTGTAGGACATATATCCCTCATGCCATGCTGCCTCAATGCCAGGCAGGTTGCAGTGTACATCCAGGGCTCCTCCCTTGCAAGCCCTAGAAAAATCCTGAAGAAATTATTAAAAAATTTTTGTTTGACAGAGAAAAGCTGCAGGGTACAAAGCAAAAGAAGCTAAATGGAAAGAGACAGGTAGGCTGTGTGGGCTCTTTTGTCTTTCATCCTTCTGAATAATATATCCAGCAGTAGATGTGTAGACATGCCAAATGAAATAATAATATAGTTGTTTTGGAATTAGAGAAAACTCCAGTTCTTAAGACTGAGAACTGACAGAAAGACAAGAAACAGCAGAGGTTGTATTATTCTTGCATATAATGTTCACTTAAAAGCACAAAGAGTTAATCTTATCATCCTACACATGGCTGCATTTATAAAAGATAAAAATCACAAACAAGTAATGCACAGTTACTTGTTACATATTCTTCCCATTACAGTTGACAGGTTCATTAATCATACACTGTATTTTACTATTAGAAGCTGTAAAGAAGATCAAATCTCTTGTAATTTTTCTTCTTCTTTTCCATTTGATAAGTGTGTTGTTTCAATGTGGAGATAAAATATAATGTCAGTCACAAACTGTCCCAAGGGAATTGCAACTCTCCAGTCAGAAAATTCATCCGTATTTGCAATGTAAAATTCCAAGGAAAATGCATCATTTCCTTTTTAACCTGACCATCAGATTGAGTAAAATGCATATGCCTGGGTATTCACAAAAGAAGCAATCCAGAATGTAGTGCCTGTGGATATGAGCAATGTTTAACTAATAGAAATATTGCTTACTGCATGTTGAAAGCATTAACTATGAATAACCCTATTCATAAAATCACATTGATTCATAATTAAAGCCCTGTGAAAATTATAGAGAAAGTTGACATGTTTCACAAGCTGTTCATGGTAAATGTAGCAAATTTTACAGTTTGTTGTGACTTGCCAATAAAGAAATCTCAGGAAGAAAGATTAAAAAATGATTCTGCAATACTGCATCTTAGCAAGTGTGACTAAAACAAATGATGACCTATGTAGAAGTCATAGACCCATTTTTAAAAAGAAATTTATGAAAGCTTCTATTATAGAATAAGCAGTCTAACTTGTCTAATGAAAAACATTTTGGTTGATGTACAGCAGTAAATTCTCACCTATGTAAGAAGTCGGAAAGCCTCAAGAAATAAAAATAACCTTCTTAACCAATGAAAGTGAAACCAAGGACTGCAAAGCTGTATGAAACTGTAAAGGTACATACAGAATTCTTACTCTTATTTCCTTTTTAAAGAGGAGCAATAGTCATTCTTATATGTGTGAGAACAAGATATTTTTATATATTCTGATATGTGTGACATTGTAATGAATACACAGTGCCTCATGTTAAGATTTCCACATCAGATATCCCACTAAATGCTTAGAAAGAAATATTTTGAGCTAGACTATAGTAGATGATATCATCAAGTGGGTGGCCATCAAGATCCTTTTCCACAAAACTTTTCAGAAGAATCAGGGAATGTTTGAAGACCTCTGTTTCAAATGTCTTAATGAAGGGAGAAAACATACTATCTGGTGTGGAATATCCCTTTGTTAAGGTGGGGTCAGCTTTCCCAGCTGTGCCCTCTCCCAACTCCTTGTGCGCCCCCAGTCTCCTCACCAGCGTGGCAGCATAAAAAGCAGAAAAGGTTTTGGCTCTGGATAAACCCTGCCCAGCAAAAGCCAAAACATCTCTGAATTATCAACACTGTTTTCAAATCAAATCCAAAACACAGCCCCACACCAGACTCTATGAAGAAAATTAGCTCCATCACAGCCAAAACCAGCACAGGGAGACCTAAACTTGCTAAGGTAATTTATTAGGTGAGTGAATGGTTTGAAGTAGTTAAGGAGGAATGTAGGGCTGCTGTACTTTGGAAAATGAGATGAAATGACTGCTAGTCACTTCTACTTCAAGCTCAGATATGCAAAAGGGCTGTAAAACCACCTCTTAGAGCAGCTCTGAAACTGGAGGAAGCTAAGTAAAATTAGGAAATCAAGATTATTAACTAACATTAAGTGTAACATTGCTGATATCCCTTGACTTTTTTCTGTTGAATTTGCAATTTAAAAAAAATATCCCTAAAAGAAATTAACATTTCAAAGTCTAAATTGGGAGTGCTTAAAAGAAAAGATATATTTGGATAAGACATGACAACACTTGGATAATTGTTAATTGTTAATGTGCTAGTTGAAGAGGTAAAGCCAAATCCTGTGTTTTTTAAGGAGACATATTTATATGTAAAGCTATAATCTTATAGTGACAGTTTTTTTGAATTAAAACTGAAGTCTTACCAGTGTGTATAAGAATGTATTTAATTTGCACTCAATACAAATGAGTATGTGCCATGTGTTCATGAAAAATCAAATCAGCAGGCTTCTCAGCTGGTGACATAGGAATTTAGCTGTTGGAAGCTTTATCTGTGGAAGGCAAACCAGCCAATGATGTTTGAATGAGGGAAGGTGGGAAAATGCAGCCGAGCTGAAAAAGTGGTAAAAAATTACTTCAGCAGATGCAAGCAAAGTGTCATCTACAAATGTTAGGCAGAGAACCGAAAAGTGTCCAGAGGGGATATTTCTTGAAAGTGATTTTACTTTTTTCTTCTCTCTCTTTTTTTTTTTTTTTTTTTTTTTTTTTTGGTGTAGCAGTAATGATACCATTGATTTCAAACAAAAAGCAAGCTGTGACAAACATCATGTGAGATAGTCGTGTAAGTGGAAGATGCAAGAAGTGGAATCTACAGTAGGAAATAAAACTTAAGTACAAAAAATGGTGAATGATTTTGGTGAGAAGAAAGAATCACAGAAAAGTTTACAGATTTAATGGTGGCTTTTTGCACTGCTAATATTTTACTTCATGTTCTGCACAGTTCTGCTAGGAAAACCTATTGAAAGCTTCTTGGGAAAAATATACCATATGCTGGTGCCATACCTGGTTTAGATCAACTGCATAAAAAAACTACTTACAAAACCATCTTGAAAGTCATATGAGACTGTTTCTGCACTGTTTCCATTCAAAGACTGCTTGACCTTTTAGAAAACAAACAAACAAACAAACAAAAAACAAACAAACAAAAAAAACACACAAAAACCTCCACATGCCCAGTCTATTTTTCTCAGGATGTTTCTCATGTACAATCAAATAAAAATTAAGTTAAACTTAGAATGCTACTTCTTGTTTTACATACTTTGTTTTCATGGTTATGTGTACAAAAAAATGTGAGTGCATTTTCTAGGTTTATTCCCGGAATTATTTCAAGGAACATCTGTTAATAGTTGTGACATAAAGGAGTTGAAAGATCTGTCTGAGGGACAAGCATGGTTTTTGTGTATGGTGATCTGATGCACAAGCACTGATGCCTTTGTGTAATCAACACCTTTCATAGCAGCACCATTTTAGTCCTGTTGGAAAAAAAGAATTACAGCTTTGGCAATGGACTCTAGCTTTTTAATCTATTTTGGTCTGTTTTGCTTTTACAGAAAATATCAGTTGGGGGGACTGAGTGAGCATTACATTGCTACAAGAGACCTCTCCTGAAATTTGAAACTTTTTTGCATTGCTGAATGTTTTGTTATTCCAGTGTTAACTTACTGAGGTAGGGTACTTTGAACACAGCCAAGTCAAATATGCTTTGCATCAATTAGGTTTCGGAATTTGATTCCCATTTTAAAGATAAGTTATTCATAAGGATGAAGTTCAGTGCAATTTCTGATGAGATACCCAAAACCAAATTGTCTTCCAGTGCTACTATTGCTTTAAGAAGTCTACTTGTGTCTCCTAGGAGTTTAATAATTCTTTTACTTACAAGTATGTTTTTAAGAGTGACATAGCAAAGAATCAGGAAAGGCAAACCCAGCAAAGTTTCATTTCAGACCAAAGTGCCTGTGGGAAGGTACCCACAAGGATCATCAAGGCAACTCCTGGCCCTGCACAGCACCATCCCCAAGAGTCACACCGTGTGCCTGAGAGCATTGTCCAAACACTTCTTGAATTCTATGAGTCTGGATGCTGTTGCCACTTCCCTGGGGAGTCTGTTCCAGTGCCCAACCTCCCTCTGGGCAAAGAACTTTTTCCTGAGGTCCAACCTAAGCCTCCTTAGGTCATTCCCTCAGGGTGTGTCTCTGGTCACCACAGATCAGTGTCTGACCCCCTTCTTCTCGGGACAAGGAAGTTGTAGACTGTCATGAGGCCTCCCCACAGTCTCCTCTTTTCCAGGCTGAACAGACCAGGTCTTCCTCATATGGCTTTCCCTCAAGGCTCTTCACCATCCTCGTTGCCTTCCTTTGGACACCCCTTTTGAGAAAGTAAGTTGAAACAAATCTGGATAGTTCTCTTTCTCTTGGCTATGACAACCTTCTAGGAGCAATAATGCTACTGTCTTTGGGAGAATCAGAGGAATTTAAGTGTTAAACTGTAGCTTATTTCTCAATTAATGAAATAAACTAGAGACTGAATGTATACCTATGTATTTATATCGGTAGGTATCCTGAGGATATGTTTAGCAAATCCTCAAGTACTTCATGCAAATATAAGAAAGTCTCATTTCCTTTAATAAACTTAAAAAAAACATTTGAAAGTACTATTGTGCCATGAAATATTTTGACATAATTAAACACAATAAATTAGATATAATAAGAAGAACTCTTTGTATTAACGTAACAGATTTCACTTCTCTGTTGTGCTTCTCTGGTGTTCATCTAGCTTCTTGGAATCTAGGGTATCACCTCAGAAGAAAATATTTATTGTGAAAAGTACACATTACAAATTATGCCAGTAAGAAGTTATTATATACTGCAATGTTAGCCAGAAAAAAAGACCTGGTGGTGACAGGCTTTTTAGTGTATTCAGGGAGTCTACTTGCCCATGAACAATCCTGCTTGTATTTCACTTCCCTGAGGTATTTAGTGTTTCCTCCACTGTGTGGTCTAAAAAGATATCTTATGAAACCTGACTTACCCCTACTGAATTCTGCAGTCTCATCAGGGTTGTCCACATTGTGTGTAATCTAGTGACTCATTATATATGAAACAGATAATAGGGGAAAACTAGAATATTACACTCAATAGATGCTTTGGGCAGTTTTCTGTCCAGTGAGATTATCTTTCCAATAATTACCCTTGCAACTCTATAGCCATCATGGTTCCCCATGTCTTTCTTAAAAAGGAAATGAAGTTTCCACCCAATATCTCCATATTTCCACTTTATATCTAATCACCCTGATAACTCTTAATCAAGTGCAACTCTTAATCAAGTGCAACTTCTTAAACAACCCCACTCAAATATTTCACTTCAATGAGAAGGGGGAACCCTTTGTAAATATCACCAGGTACCAAAGTGCCCTCTAATATCTACCCCCAAAGCACATAAAGTATCATTTCACTTATTAAATGTTACCTTTCGGGTAAGAGGTACTCAGGTACTTCAAAATTCATGATTATCACTTACATCATTCTTTTAAGAAAAAGAGAAAGAATTTATATGGCAGGATATGGATATTTTCTTGGTGATCTCTGCCTCCCTCTCACCAGTAGAGACTCCAGAAATAATTTTCTGCCCATAATAATGTCAGTAAATTAATGGACTAAGAATCTGTTTTTCCTAAAACAAAGAGATTCTCCAGAAACCCCAGCAGTTGATTGTGCTTAGTGAGAAAGAAGTACCTCTTAGCAGTGCTTTTACAATAGCTGCCTTAATTTTTCATGGTATAGCAGTCTTTTTAAGTGTTTGGTTTTTTTGTTTTGGTTTTTTTTTTTTCCTTTAAGATATGTAACATAGGATACTTTCCTCACAGGAGTTAATGAATGTCGTTAAAATGTTTATTGTTTTTGTTGAAGTGGGTATAATCTCCAAAATCCATTTTATTAACTCTGTCTTTTATTGATATTATTAATTTTTAAGAAATTTGGAAAATCACAATAAATTTAAGTGGAAGGTATCCTACTACATTATTTTCTGCTCTGACACATGCATGTCCATTTAAACTAATGGATTTTCATAGATATAACTCAGAGCAGAACTTGGTGGTTATGCTTCATCTCCTAGCAGGGGAAGGGAAACTTAGACATCTTAGCTGTGTAGTAAGTAGATATGTATCCTAAACATATAGAAATATATACTGGATGAATTTTAAACACTGCAACATATATGCAATTTCAGAGGCAAGTTATTCTTTATTATTATGAATTAACAACATGCAACATTATATATACAGGCTGGTAAAAAAAAGGTAAAAAAAATGAGTGTACATATAATGGTATATGTAATAATAAATAGCATGAGACATTTTCTAGAAAATGTGTATTGTAGAAGCTGGGAGACCTTTAACTCTGCTACAAGTGCATCCTACTCTATGTGCTGTTCTAGTGGCAATTAAAATTCCAAGATCATATTTGCAAATTTAACTTGAAAGAGTCCAAAAGAAAAATCCAACAGAGATGTACAAAATTCTAGCACATTAGTTTTAAGTTCATGATGTCCTACAGAAAGGGGTTTTTTTCCAAATGGGAAGAAGTATTTTAACTAAGGGATAATTCAGGCCTAAGAACAAGTATAAAATTACTCAAGCATTAATATAGCTTCAAAATAATATGAAAGTCTATTGGAGGAATCAATTTTTGGAGGCAAGCAACAAAATTTTAAGGCAAAATTATCAGGCTAGATTTAATTTCTGATTATATGACTGAGTGCTCCTCATACTTTTTGTGATGCAGTCCTTTCTTCCTAAACACTGTTAAATTTACCCAAATCTTATACTGTTATAAGCTGAGTCTCGAGAACAGCTTGTGGTTCAATAATCCTGTGAGACAAAATAGGACTGAAAAACAAGAATGTAGATTATCCACCAAAAAACAAAGCTTGTGTTTGTGGATTGAAATAATTTACTTCTAGTGAATGGATGGCGAACAATTAATTTGCAATTTTGCCCACCACTTTGTGTAAATTTTCCTTGGACAGTCTTACACATGTGTAGTGGAATTAAAGTTATAAATTTAGCATTACATTATTTAGAGCATTCACAATTTTATTGGCACACCTCCTACTGCTTTAAAAATAAATTCTTTCTTGGTCCATTGTGATTCTTGTCAAGTGAGAGTTACATCATCAGCAAACCTTTTAGTTAGCATTCTTTTAGCTGAATAGATGGGCACTTTATTCTGGCATCCCAATTTTCCCAGACTGATGGGAAAATTTCCAATCTCCATCATTAATGAAGAGGGCGCTTTTAAGGAGAAAAATTATATTTGAGAGAAAACAAAATTTTGTTGTGCTTCTCTATTTTACAGCTGTAGGGCCCTTGCCTTCAGGGGCCTCTTTTCTTCTGACTGACTTGTGGGAGACTCAGTATGGAAGCACAGTAGCACCAACAAGTGAGGAGAATGGTTTTATTAATCAGGCATCAGTCTTGGAGTTTGCCACTTGAAGCAACTGTACCTGCCTGATAACCATTTGCTCCTAACAGCTCACAAAAAAAACCCCTGTGTCCCATGAGAATGTGCAACAGACCACTCACTTCAATTATCCTGGAACTGACTGTATGGAAATGATCCTGGATTAGAAACGTTTGGATCTATTTCCTTGTCTAAAAATTCCACTTGGAATTAGACAACACAAAACAGCTAGAGCTTACAGGCTGCCTGTTACCTTGCACAGACAACTGTTGTCTCCTCCTTTGTCACACTGTGAATTTTATTCTTTTCAAAGGTTTGGTTGTAATGTAATTTTTGGATTTACCAGTGTGACTTGTGAAATTTAACATTATAATAACATACATGAAGAATATTCTTTTAGAATAGAGGTGCAATTCTGGGTCAATGTATTCAGCATGACCTGTTCTCATGCTATTTTAAATTGCACAGTTGAAATTGTCCTAAGTCAACAGATTGAATTGTCCAAATCCTATTTCTCTTATTTGAAGTAAAATAGCTCAGAAATTTTTACCCAGTGATACATAAGGTTCCCATAACTGCTGAGAGGATATTCTAAAATGATTGCAAGTTGAAAATAATGTGTTGCAGTATAATATTTATAACATTCAACTTGCTTAGACTATCAGAAAGAAGATCAAGAAGTGATTTGATTATGGTGTGCAAGTATCTATATGAGGAAGAATAGCTGATAGAAAAGGCTCTTGAATCTGGGACAGAAAAGACCCAGCAAAATAAGAGCCAATTGCTAGTTCTTAAATATATGCAAATTGAGAGGGAAAAGTCACACTATTTTAAAAGGAAAGATAACTAAATATTGGAACAAACTACCAAGGAATATTTGAATCCTTTATAAATCAAAACTAGGTGTATTTCTGAAAGGAATGTTTTAACAAATACAAGCTTTTGAGTTCACTTTGATGTAAGTATGAAATTTGATTGCTCATGTTACATATGAGGTCAAGCTACTGGTACAATTGACTGTCTGGCCTTAAACTCTGTGTATCCATGAATAATTCAGCAATACATCTTTGCTTACTTTGTAAATTCACCAACATTTCGTGTCATAATGATTTCCTCTCAAAAATGTTTGTTGATTTGTTATATCTCAAACTGTTTTCCCATTCTTCTTTTTCTAGTGTTATGAGAAAATATTTGTTTGTGTTGCCTACTTTAATTTGTATGCAGACAAAAATTAGGTCTATTAAGACAAATAATGTCTTTAGAACAATACTGATAAAATTACTTCAGGCCACATATTCCTTCATTTACAATGTTCTTGTTTAGTGCAACTTTCTCAAGGCTACATCTTATGTTATCCAACCAAACCTGATAAATATTACACTAACTTATCTGATCTAGACTTCACTCAGTTCCATTTCATTTCTGTTGTTTGTTTCCTGATTTTTTAGTCCTTTCTTTATCATGTCAGTGTAATGGATATACAAAAAGCCTTAGAAGTATATTTTTCCTTGACTCCTCAGCATTGTTCCCTTCCCTGTGATAGTTTACTACCATAACTAGTTTGTCTTTGGTGCAGCTGTCCCTTGCTTTGCACTCCGTACAACCATTTATGTCACACCAAGTACATGCAGGCATTGCTGTCTTTTTCATACCCAATAACCATGATTTTATATATAAATAAATAATGTTTTATACCTATGGCTAGATGTTAGGCATTGGATCTACAAAGATGAACTGTTTGAATATCAGGTTTAAATTAAATTCTCTGCTTTGCTTTGAAACCTTAAAACAAACTTGTCAAAATTTGAATCTTACTAAAAACAGGCTACTGAAGTCCCTCACTCTTGCTAAAGGATGATCTCTAAGATCCATCTGTAAGACACAGTTATAGAATAATACAAGAGAGAGATTAACTAACTTTCACAAATGTCACAATCTCACTTTCACATTAGTTAGTCACATTGCAAAAGGCACTACTGGGAATGTATGGATATTATTAATGGAGATTAATATAAGAGACATGCACTGTCCAGACCTAAAGATGTGTGAAACTTTGCCATGCAGATTGAGGGTCTATCTTAAAAGAAACCAAAGGCACAGAAGCTTCACAGTTTAAATGAGCATTTAAAATCACAATTTTTTCCCTTTGTCATTGAAAGTATTGTTTTATTATCTATTGTATACTCTATGGCATAGTAGCACTGAAAAAGTAGCACTTCTTAGTTTCCTTCAGAGCAAGACTTACTCAGTAATGGTAACTGATAATGTGAATTGTAAATTTAGTTCCTTTCTGTTTTGTACAACTACTGTTATAGCTGTCTTCAGGATAAGCCAAGAAAAATATATATTGAAAAACTTGCATTGTACCTTTTTTTCAGGAGAACAGTCACCTTTCATAGACCAGATTTGATGAAACCACATATCCTGAGAGAACAGATTTAACTGTGACTGTTTTGTTTCAAGGATAGGTCATGAATTCTCTCTAAGAGAGCAGGCCAAGCAGTTCTTGACTACAGAATCCAGGAAGGGTAAAGTGATTACCATCTAAAAATGGCAAGTCTAGAATGAGTTGTTTGTATCACTATTCTTTTTTCTTACAGCTGCTGTCATGAGAACAGAATCATGTTGTAGCAGTTGATATTCTCTCTGCAGATGCTGTCACAAGAGAAAAACATGAAAGTATGAATATCTACCCATGCCCATGAAGACATCTGAATGCCAGCCTTCTTTAACCTTTTATAGACTTAGCATTGTGACTGACGAGGCATTCCAGTAGGCATTCCGCCTCCTTCCCCAAAGTTGCTGGGCCTGTAGAGAGGAGTCAAAGAATGACAGATAATCAAATGGCAACGCACAGTAAAGGGCAAAGGTAGTGAAATTTATTCCAGCCTTTTGCTGCAAGTATGGGACTTTTCACATTTCCAGCCTACCGAGGCAAAGGTTGCAGAGCCAAAAACATATCAGGAAATGAAGATATTAGATCAATTATGATTATAATTATAATAGTGAAAATTATCATGAGCCCCAGGCACTTCTTTTAAATGTCTACCCTTAACAGAGTAAGCTCAATGGTGCTCTCTTCATGCTATATTTCAAGGTAGAACCTATCCAGCAAAGCTGTTGAAATATTATTTCTATATATTCACTTTTTTTTTTCCTTTTTTTGTATCACCGTCTTCATGAATGTCTTGTTCTCTGTGTTCTCACATATTTATGCCTTTGTAAAATTTTTGAAAATGTTTTCCACACATCCTTGACACTGGTCCAAAATTAACAGTTTTGAATTCTCTTTCTCCCAACTTACTTTTTTTGCTCAAATATTGCCTGTTGAATTCTGTTCAAGGTGATTGGGTAGCTTGGCCATTGTCTTGGTTGTTTTCTTGGGTTTTTTTAACGTTATAATCCATGACTTTACATTCTTAATTGTAAAATTCTAGAATATACTCCACATAGAAAGCTGTGCAGGAGCAAGGACCTTCAGTTGCTTAGTTCACATTGCAATAGGAATTGTAAGGATTGGTAGCTTTGCAGAATACTGCTCTAGAAATCATGAAGAATTACAAGGAGCGTGGTTACCTGAGCACTGCTACATCCAAATATATTTTTTTTACTCATAAGAAGTGCAGAATTCAGGCTCTTGGAAAACTCCAGCTAGATCAAATATCATAGAACACTCCGTCAAACTGAATGCGTTAGGAATCATTAAATGTATACATATATGAAATTTGATTTACCCATTACACAAGTGTAGAAAAAATTATTTACTTTATCTCTTGTCCCTTTAAGGAGATTCTTTCAGGCAGGAGTAACTTAAGAGTTTGCCTTTTATTTTCTGTCCTAATGGAGGGTAGTAGTCAAGGAAAGTCTCATTGCATGAGTTCTTGGGGGAAAAAAACCCTATGTCCCCTTGGAAAATAAAAGTAATTTTCTGGTAAAAAAAAGCTAGAAGCACTCTTTAAAGACAATAAAATTATATTTTTTAGCAATTCAGCCCCTTATCACTAAGCTCTGATGCTGTAAATACTTATGACTGCTCATTACTGCAATCTTGTAAGTAAACCTGAGCTCAGATTCTACAAGGACAAAGTTATCTATGTGATGTATATACTAGATGACCTTTAAAAGTCTCTTCCATCCCAAACAACTCTATGATTCTACATGAAAAAGCATTTCAAGCATAAAAAAATGTCACTCCAAAAAAATGTGAATGATGAAACATTTGTTGTCTGGAATAAAACACAAAACTTTTCCAAACAGTGTTAATATACTCATATAAAAACAAATCTTAAATTGAAAGCTTTCAAAGTGCACAATATGGTGGTATGCACACGTGATGTAGTATTTCTGCAATTTTTATAAAAGCAGTTGATTAGTTTACCTACAAAATATTGTCCAGGTAGACAAAGCAGTTGATTAGGTAATTTTCCCCCACATGCTGCCTCATTAAATTTGGTCCAGGAGCTTTGTCCCATTTCTTTTTGTGTCTTCTCAGATTTTGGCTGGGAAAAAAAATATCCCTGTTTTAGGTTCTCTTTTTGAAAACAAAACTAAGCAGCGTTTCAGGAATGTGTTAAAAGTTTTTAGAGCAACGTGCTCATTGCTCTAAAATATAAGGGGAAAGTGTAGGAAAAATACTAGAAGCTACAGTCATGTATTAGCAGTCTACAAAGCCACAAATATATTAAAAAATATTAAAAACCTAAAAATTTTTGCTTATCACATTCACTGTTCCTGGTCTTTATAATTGTATTTATCAGTCAATTGAGAGACTTTTTTCCTACATAAATCTCTAGAAATGAGAAAGATTGACATTTTATAGAATACTGAAAATATACAAAATTTCCTAAGAAAGAGAACAGTAACATCAACTAGATTCAGGCAACACTGCAAAATGGACAAGAGTACCACAACAAGACTGGGAAAAAGTCTGCAATACATACGATGTACCAAATCAAAACACCCTTCCAAAAAGTAAAAGACTGAACAAAGTGTACTTGGAGGACATTTTTGTCTATAGTAAAGAGGTTGTCTGTTTGTTTTTCATGTCTAATTTAATGTAAATATATCATGAATGACCTTTCTTTCTTTCCTTCCCCCCCACCCCCGAAATACTTTCACTGAAATATAATATCAAAACATCTGGTTTACACTATAGCCTTTTTTATGTTGACTTTCTGCTCTAGGGAGATATTTGTTATGTAATACAATCTTAATGTAGTAACCATTTCTTTTCATATTAGCACAAAAGCATAATACCATTGGTGACATTCAATAGATTTGCCTTGGTTGTGATGGGAGTCAGATAAAGCAATAAAAAACTCAAATTGCAATTGTAAATTTATTATTTTGCATACTGTCTTTTTTTTTTTTTTTTTTTTTTTTTGCATACTGTCTTTTTTTTTTTTTTTTTTTTGCAACTGTATTGAAATAACTAAGCATAATCTTCTCTCATAAAAGGTGTCCTCAGCTGGTATACATGTCAATCTAGATATTTAAAATACCATTCTTTTTTCTGCCTGCTTTTGAAAAAACATTAGCTAAATATTTTGCAGTTCTTGAAATGTGCTTTTCTAGAAGGATATCAGAAAAAATATGCAGAGGAGTTAAATACTCATATTTATAGGTGCTATTTTTTGTGATTTTGAACATCTCCTCTCAATACTGTTAAGTCTAAATCCCTGAAACCAAGCTTTTATTCTTATAACTTTTTTTAAAAGTCTGTTATATTTGAGATTGTGGCCTTTTCTTTAAAGACACTCAATTGCCTCAACTTTACAAATCTGCAAAAAGTGACTCAGAGGCAGAGAGGAATACAATGGCTGACACCTTATAACTGTCTTGGGAGCTCACCCTTGACACTGGGTTTTCTGTCCACCAGGCTGAGTATTATGATCAGTCTCAATGAGTGCCAGGAACTTGTGTTAGATCTTATTTTTTCCATTCTGAACATATAGCAGTAAGTACATATTGAAAACAGAGCAAGAACCTTACCAAACCAGAATATCACACTGAATGCCTTACTTTGTCATGGCAAGGGAACAGGGAGAGTGATATTCACAGGCAGTACTGGCCTGAAAAGCATCTCCTACAAAGTGATAAAGCACTATAATCAGACTATTCTGAATTGGAAGGGTCTCACAAGGATCATTGAATCCAACTCTGACGTGAATGGCCCATACAGGGGTTGAACCCATAACTTTGGGGCTGTTAGGACCATGCTCTGACCAGCTGAGCTAATCTC
This sequence comes from Cettia cetti, assembly GCA_013401135.1. Taxonomy (NCBI): domain Eukaryota; kingdom Metazoa; phylum Chordata; class Aves; order Passeriformes; family Sylviidae; genus Cettia; species Cettia cetti. Next base: position 558 of record VZUI01048183.1, on the reverse strand, counting down.
AGGGCCATAATACTAAAACACACACAGAAGAAAGTGATTTCACGGAGTTTTTCGTTGTAACCATCATTTGGTCAACCACTACCTTAGGGAGTACAAATGAAATAAACTGATAGACTTACTGGGCATTGTTCTTATTCCAAGAAAGACATTTTTTTTCCTGAAAAATATTCCAGTGTCTTCTGCTGTTAGCAGCCAAATATGTACTGAAAAACATTTTGTAATAACAGATTTTACACAAAATCTATTGTGTTTTTACAAAGCATCCAGATCATTTATGCATTCTATAGCATAGCATGGTAGTACAAACATACCCTGCATTGTCTTCAGTAGTATTGTAAGCATTGATAAATATTTATCTGTTACTGCTTTCTTTAAAGAAAAGGTCATAGAAAAAATCTTGCACAAACTTATTTTATTTCTTTGGCCGAACAAAATGAAATGTAAGCTTTGAATCTTGTATGTTATTAACATTTTTGGGTTTGCCTTCCTTCCTTCCTTCCTTCCTTCCTTCCTTCCTTCCTTCCTTCCTTCCTTCCTTCCTTCCTTCCTTCCTTCCTT
>VZUI01048175.1:0-15543 GCA_013401135.1 Cettia cetti | reverse complement strand
AAGAAAGAAAGAAAGAAAGAAAGAAAGAAAGAAAGAAAGAAAGAAAGAAAGAAAGAAAGAAAGAAAGAAAGAAAGAAAGATATTAACCCCAACAAATAAAAAACCTCGTTTGACTTCTGCACGGATAAATAGAATGCCAGATTACACCTCTGATAGCTCCTAAAAATTCACAAGAAAAGTTGACCCATATATTCACCAGCCACCCTGGAACAAACAAGCTGCACAGAGTGATCTTTATGTTCAGCTTCATTTTCTGTCAGTGGTACTTCAAGAAACACTTGATAACAGGAAAAGGAAAATAGAAAATAGAAGTGGAAGGCTTTTTGACTTTCCAGCTAGCTCAGTGGTTTTTCAAAGAGACAGAAATTCGTTCCATTTACCTCATATTAAAAAGTAAATCAAATTTTCTATATTTCTTGAAAAAGAAAGATTTTAGCTTGTAAACTCTAGCTTTGTTGTACCATGTGTCTCTCAGAGAAAGAATACCTCTGTGTTGTCTTTCTATACACTTCAGCATTCCTCTAGAGGGAGAGAAATCAGCAAAGATATAAAGAAAACTGCCTTATAGCTCGAGGCTGTAAGGGGCACCAGGAGACAGCATTGACAGGCAGTGCAGTGCACGCAAGAGTAGCTGCAGCCTCCTGACTCCACAGCATTCAGGAAGCTGTATCTGTCTCATAAAGCAACATTTAAACTGATCTTTTTCTGTCCTCTGTTAAATACTAAAAACACCATTAAGAAAAAATAGTGAGCTTTCTAAAAACAGGGAACTTATGGCAGTTGTAATGATCATGCCTGACTAATAGATTGGGGTATACAGGAAGGGCAGCAGGAAAGAGCAAAAGAAGCAGAGGGTTATGCAGTATAAATCCACACAAAAGGAACCTAAAAATTCTAAGCAATTTAAAAGGGAAAATTGCTTTGTGTCACATTGCACTTACATTTTATGCTGGAAAATAAAACAAGTCCCTGAAACACAACAGTTGGCTGTAGCAGCAAGTTCTTCCTGAGCTGAGGAAAAGAGCCAGATGTCTTATAGACAGGCAAGCAGCTGCTCTCCAGGCATTTGATTGCTATTTTATATCCAATATCTAGCTCAAATGTGCCACACAGCTATCATTTATTTATATCGCATGGCTCATACTTACAGGTTAGAATCTGACTTTTTTAAGGTATTGTTACAAATTTGTGTTCAATTTGTTTTCACCTGCCCTGTTTTACATTCCATCTGTCTTCCTAAACCAGACAACAAAACAATTATGTTTGCCTATTTAATAAAAGGTGTAACTCAAGTTCTTATTCATCTTTATCTAACATATTACTTATTGGGTTTGGCTATTTGCAACCTGTTTCAAAATGTAAAAATATGTCAGTGTAGCTTTTTTCCGTCAGTAAGTTAGTTCAGTTCCATACACCCTATCCATTTATTAACTATTCTTCTAGTTTGAAAAATGTGGAGAAACACATTGGGGAAAAAAAATAATAGTGGAAGATTCAAGCCCATTGCACAAATGCTACGTTGGCCCTAGGTGGCAGGTTCATTATATGGACTTCAGCTCAAAGGACCTGCCTGGCAGGTTGCAGACTTTTGGAAGTCATGAATGTTCTGGTGGATTGCTGCTTTTGAACTCCAGCTGAAACAATAAATAGATTTTCACAGTTGTGAAAAATGTATAGATTTCCTGAAAGCCTTTCATAAAATTACTGAATCTTTCTGATTCTCCTTCTAAAAGAAAATATCAAAATCAGGAATAAAATGGTATTAAAACATCTGCTTGCTTTGGAAATTCTGGTTTATAAATGTCTTTCAGATATACTAACAGCGCAATTTGACAGTACCTTAAATTTCAGGGTCACATGACACCAATTCATGATAGCACTTGTTCTCATCTGCCCACCAATCTGTCATCTCTGATTAATTTAACATCCCAACCTCTTAAGCAGCTTCCAAATGCTTCCAGATTTAAAATTATAATAATAAGACAAATATAGTGGAGTAGTCTGCTGCAAAATATATTTCTCTGTTTTCTTATCATATATATGGTTTTTTTCCCAAAGTCATCATGTTGTCTTGAGGGCTTGAAATGGAATATTTAATGTGATTTATTAATGTTAAACCCATTTTTAAGGCCCTATTTTGTTAGAACTTAGAAGCTAAATCCATTTCTGACTTTTAAGGTTGGGGGTGGGTAAGGTAATGCATTATACAGTGACTTGGTCACATAGCAGAAATGCTGTCTCCCATTATAGCAGCTTCATATTTCCCCTTTAGAGATGGACTTGTTTAGCTGTGCTGCAACTCAACCATCTTTTTGAGAGAAAGAAAGGAAATCAAAAATTATTCCAATGTAAGTCATAAATACCTTCAAAACTTTCCTGAAAATATTTGTTCTACATTATAGTTCACAAACAGAACATGTTCCAACCTGGTGTGGAACAGTAACTCTCCCGATATCAGCAATACTCTGAAAGCTGATCTCACTTCTCTTACTATGATATAAATGGGAAATGGCAGTGGCAGCATCATTCAAAATTTCTCATATTTTTAGGGTGTATCTATCTGGTGAATGGTTTTTCTGGAGTTTGGAGCTGTCTGCCCAAGTGACAGCTCAGCTATCTATTACTGAATTGCACTGTGAAAATATTTTTAATTGTCCCTCCCTCTCCCTGAAAATAACATTGAGCCATGGTGGCATTTTAGGGATTGGAATGCCTGGAAATGGATACTGAACCAAAATCTGCTTCTAGAAACTACTTACTGGGCAGGTCTGGATAATTAATATAGCTATGGAAGGTGATGGTAAACAACTACTCAAGGACAAAACTTAAACAGAAAAAAAAATAGTAAAATCCTTAAGAAAAATTTTAAGTAGTTCTAGTAGTAAAATTATACACTTTTAAAAAAAGGCCATTTTCTTTTCAGCAAATCTAAATCCATTTCTAAGGCCATCTTTGTAATGTGACATTGCTACTCAGTAGGACAATTACAGGATGCTACCACTCCTGGGCAGGACCAAGCTACTGCATAAACATTGGAAAACAATGTTTACCAAAGAATTGACAGTTCTAAATTTAAAAAGTTCAGTTCTTATTAGATCAGAAACAAAAGAGATAGTGCACAGGTTGCTCATGAGGATATCTGCAGACTGAAGCATCACAGGATCTCACCAATGCCCAGCACCAAATTGCAAGGGAGGTGGGGTCAAACCAGCGCAGGCACAGAGCTCAGGGATATTGATTTCTTTTCTTCCAAGATTACCACCACAATGCAGATGGCAAGTGGTTTCTTAGAGACACATGTTTTACCAACTCATGCTCATCCCATAATTTTCTATGAGCTCCTCACTCCTTTTCTGAAAAACACGCAACAACTACATGAGGACTCTTACGCAGTGCTTGGATAGATGCCTATTGTTGTCCAAGTACAGATCCACAGACTTTTTCCTATTGAAGTACCTCCTGGTTTGCCTCACATCTCTTCTCTAAATTGTCATGAGTATTTTGAGTTTTAATCTGCTACCTTCATTTCCTGCTAACTAGGTATCATTTACAAATATATAAGGCACCCGCACTTTTCCATCAGCCAAGTCATTGAAGAAAATATCAACTAATTCTGGAACAAGCACAGATTATTCTTGAAAAAACCCCACTCAATATATTGCCGATTTCTTTCCTTTGCAGCCTTTTCATCCAGACCATATGTTCCCAGCTTAGTTACAAGAGTGTTCTAGGAGGCAGCGTCCAGAGGCTTGCTAAAATCAAGATGTGGTATCCACTGTTTTTGTGAAGCCACATGAAGCATTATCCTGTGACAGACTGAGTTTATTTTGAATTGCAATGGACTTTATTGACCAGTCCTTTCTCTTTATATACTATTTTGCAAATCTTCATAAACCGGTATGTTATTTTGAAATTAACTCTATATATTGTAATTTTAACCCATCTTCTATTTCTTTTTAAAGATAGGCACCTTTTCTGGATTTTCAGAATATCATTTTGGACTAGCTGATCACAAAATAGTTCATTTTCTTGCATAACTTCAAATGTTTTCTTTCCCCTTTTAAGTTCTTGTCCTTTTTGTCATGATACCATCATCTTACAATTGACCTTTTGAGTGACACAAAGAAGGAGCTGAATTTATCAGCTTTCCAGACATTGTGTGCAAAAGTCCTTCACTCTGCAGAGAAGTGGGTTAAGTCTTTCTTTAGCTTCCTCTCCCTGTTGGTTCACCAACATGCTGAGAAGCATGCATCACCTATGCAACCACATGGTTTCACTCTCTGCTTTTGATTTTCTCTCTTTAGTCTCACATGTTCATCCATTCATCTTTCTTTAAATTCTTTTCCTTGGTGAGTGATCTACAGCTCCTTCCCTTCCTCCGCACTGTCATAACTTGCAATTTTGCATAGTTTTCTTTTGCATAGTTTTGCATAAACTTGCATTTAACATAGTTCTTTTAAAGATCTGCCTACTGCACTTAACTCTCTCTCAGAATTGTCTCCCACAGGATCTCACTTGCTAGTTCTCTGAATCCCTATAATCTGTTTTGCTGAAGCACATTGCATCTCTTCCTGTTTGTCATGAATTCTGCTGCTTCATCATTGCTCAAGAAATGCCCAAGTTGCTTTTAACTGTTAGTTTTTCCTTTAGGTTCTACCAGATTAGGAGGATCATATTAGGAAGATGTCATCTCTCTTTGCATTTTCCAATTTCTACATAGAAAATTTCCACTGAAACTTTTCAAAAATTACCCAGTTGCCTGAGGGCAGCTGTATTCCTTCCCTAATGTACAGATTTTTGAAATCAAAGTATGCTGATGGCACTGAGTGGTGTAGTTGGGATAATTCTGATTACAAAAGGCTCATCATGTGATTTTCTTGATAGCTGTCTGACTATTGACTCCCATCAGGATATCAACACTTTTTGTCCTTTAGATTGTACTCAGAAATTATGAGATAACTTTTCAGCCTCTTTATTATTAACCTCAGAGCAAGAGACGCCTGAGTGTACATTAACATATAAGGTAATATCTGTGTCCTTTTCTCTGTCTACATGCCCTGAACAAATTTCACTGTTTATATTAATGTTCCTGCTAGATGAATCATCCCATTAGGTCTTTATTAGGTCTATTAAGTCATACCTGTGAAATGTATTTATACTGCTACTTCCTCTTGCTTTTTCTCTGTACAGTTGCTGTTCAGACATTCCAGGATCAGAAAAATGAACCTGACTAGAGAAAACAGACTGAGACTCCTAGAGAACAGCAGACATCTGGCTCTAAGAGACATGCAGAAGAGAAAATGCCTGGTGGCACTCTCTTGTATTGAACACTTGTGGAAGAAAGCACCACTCAGGCTCCTGGACAGTCTCCACTCATTCAGTCCAAGAGGCTGGTGGAAGCCAATCTGCTGCATCCAAAGCAGAACCTGCTACAATCAGCTCCACAGGCAGATTCAATCCTTATGCCTACTTTTGATGCCTGTTGTTCAGATTTTTAGTGGTGACCCAAACCCCTGTATTAAATTCTTCTCCATCTGAGAACGATACAAAAATTTCTGTCAAGAACAGTGAAAAACCTCTTCTGAAGATCAACATTAAAGAACTGTCCCCAAATCCCTAAAAGTGTCAAATCATCCAGTAATCTGAAAACATCTTTGATGTTAATTTATATAATGAATCCTAGAACATCAGATAAATCTCAGTGATTCAAGAAGCATTAATACAAGAAAGATTAAAGAGATGACAGCAATATATGCAGATTAGTTTTCAAGTGATATAGTGACATAGAAATATTATATTTCCATATAATAATGAAAAAGAAGAAGGATTAAGAAATTAATAGAAAAATGAACTACAGCACTGACTGTTAGATATCTCACATATGTTCGTGTATGAAAAAGACACATTCATAACTAGGAAATTCTTGTAAATGAAAAAAGGGTTATACTGGATTAATCCTAGCTTCACAATATGTTCACTGTGACAAGAAACTGATAGAAGTTTTTTATTATTATTATTTACTGGCATAATCTGGTGTGATTTCCCAGTCATTCCTGTGACATCAAGAGAGTGAGGAGCTTCAACAGGGTAAAACCATACTAAGGCTGAAATCAAATCCAACTTGCAGATTAACACATGGAACATTCCTGTGTCACATGATCATCCTCAGCACTGAGGGAAATGAAGATTACTGGCCTGACAAACAAGTGACTCAGGGTGACTGAGGGATTTCATGTCCCTTTAACAGTTTTTGGAGAGAAAACCATCTCTAAAGCTCAGTCTATGACAGTTGAGAAAGGAATCAACTTCCATTCTGGAAGACTGGAATGTCACCAGTCTGTACCAAATGAAGTGCATATTATTTATGTTTCCAAATAATGAGCTTGCTAGCATGTTAGGAATAACACTATTTTGAATAATGTACATGAGAAACTGTTACTAAAAACTTTCTCTTAAAAATAAATCTGAGAATTGCTTTCATTCATAAAGAAATAAAGATGAGTATGAAGCAAAGCTTACATTCCGCCTTCCAGTGACAGTTTTTCAAATTCTTTAGTGCTTTGGAAAACAAATAAATGTTCTTCATTCTTTCATACTATTGGTCTTAAAATAAGAAATTTAAAAAAATCTGTAATTCTGTAATGTTGATAACAATTCAATAGTTATACCTGGCAAAATGTAAAGATAGCATTTTATAATTAGTAATTTTTCATAGCTGAAAACTGCTGCTTAAAAATCTTACTGTATGTTTTGAAACTATCTGTTGGAAACAACCCAAACTTAGCATACTGGATTGAATTATTTATTGTGGAGATAAATTTTAAATAAAATATTGCTAAAACATTCTCATTTTATTCACTAGATACTACCAGTTACATTAAAAGTACAGTAAACAGAGAGAAATAAAATATTCTAGAAATAAATTATTTCTTTGTACACTCAAGTGATTTGAAGTACGTGTTAGTTATAAAAGGTTTGTCGTGAAGTCAGATTTCAGAATGTGCTGTAGCTGCTCAGTTCAATTTATAAGTTAAAATGCATCACCTACCTTTCACTCTCTTACATGTCCTGGACAGCTGGTGAGCAGGCCAAACTTACCAAAGTGGTGTGTGCTGCTAAAATATCTCCCAGGAATTTGCCCTCTGTTAGTGGGTGGCCTCACTCTCACTCTTTAAATGACTCTGAACGCAGTGTTTCTGGAAGTTTCTGTAGAAAAGGTACCAAAAATGTGCCAGCTTCCATCTTAGGCAAAACAGAACACAGAAGACCTGGCCACCACAACCTTTAAGTTTTTTGTGAGATATATAGATGATACAGATATAGAGATATATCATTATATGTGTGTATATATATATATATATATATATATATGATAAGCCTTTTAATTTTGATGTCTTCAGTAACCTGTTCACACACACAGCACACACAGGCATAAGGATACAAATCAACACTAAAAACATGACCACTTCCTGAAACTACATTTGTCAGGTTTTTATATGCAAATAAAATCAACATTTTGCTGGCAGCTCTCTGACAAAAATAAAAAGTATGTAGGGTTTTGCAAAACCCAACAGATGCTATGCCAATTTGAGTAGTATGGTCCTTCTCAATAGCTGAAGTGCAGCAATACAAGAAGCTTGTTTGATAAACAACTCATAGCACATGCTCATGAGGAGGTGAATATACTGGGATATTTATTTCTACACATCAATCATATTTAAAATTGATCCAGATGACAGAACAGGCTCTTTATGGAAGCTATATGAAATTCATTGATGATCATGATTTTTAGTAGGTGTATATTAGAACCACTAAGATATTCAGCACTAGAAGACATCTGAACTTTTCTTATAAGGCAGTAATTCAGTGAAAGCAATGGATTTTATATCTGGTGCAGTGCAAAGTAGCCTGAATGACCATCTTTCAGACACTACTTTTCTTTGGGTAGCCAAACACAGCAGTCTGGATTTCATGCTGGCATAAGGCACAAGCACCCACTTCACCATCATGACATGTTCGACATTTAGTCTGTTTCAGATTTAGTTTTGACCAGCAAAGTTTTAAACATATAAAATTGTAGGTAAATACACAAAATCTTTAAGTGTTCTGATCACTTTCTTTTTTATTTTTAATATAAGGCACTAGAGATTTTTTCCTTATTCTGTGACCACAGAGTGCTTTTGCCTGTCCCAAAATGTTTGCCTTTGAACTGTGCCCTTGTTAAAACTTTGTAATGCAATTCAGCAGCATCTGTAGAACTGTAAATACAAACTAATGTTGGCTACTGTAAAAATAATTTAACATTTCTTAGATTTGCTCTTAAGTATTCCATGCAGCATATTCATAATCTATTCCAAAGTCAGATCAAATTATTTAAGAACATCACATGGGCAAACCATCACCTCTAACTCACTTCCACTAAACTACATAAATATTTATTGGAGAATAGATTTTAATATTCCATTTACAGAAAGGTCTTTCCACAGACTATGTAATACTTTACATTAATACACAGTAATATTATAATAAGGATGCAAAATGGAAATTGAAAAGACAATATTTGGAGGAAAAGACACATTTGAAATTGGCCACAGCCTTGGACAACCTCCTTTTACCCTTAAGCTGTTATGATCATTTGATGTCTGTAAAATACAGTAGAATTTGAAAAATGATCCAATACATCACTATCCTGTTGATAGATTGCTTGTGGGTTGGTGATTCACATATATTTGTTTATCACCTTGCTTTTAGAAGGTATTTGCCAATTATCTACCATATATTTCAGCAGATATACAGTAGCAGCCAAGAAAGAAAATGCAGCAGTCATCTCTCACTTTAAATGTCATTAACACTTCACAAAATCAATCTTTCTCATTAAAAATGAAAATATGTCCTTGGACACTTGGACCTTACTTACTTTTCTAAGGTTTCTCAAGCACCATCTTAGATTTGAACCCTGGTTTGTTTAGTTGGGTTTTTTTCAAATCTTAAATGTATGCCTAACCCTATGAACCTTAGTGAGGAAATGGATTATCCAACCCAAACCTAAATATATCTACTGCCTCAGATGCCCTCTTTGCTGTCTGTACTTCTAGGGTTTCTACCAGACAGAGACCAACCCTTGGCCTGCTTTGTTTACTACTGGAGATGTTGCCACATTTCCAGGTAGTTCTTACACTTTTACAAATCTGTCAAAGTTCATCCCTACCAGAATTCAGTGGAAGGTTATGCAAACTGTGTTCCATTCTTGGTCCATCCCTCACTCAATCACATCTTTATTAAGAGCCCTTAGCTCTGAAATGTCTGCTGCAGTACAGCTCCAAACCAGCTTCTCTCTGGGAAGACTGGTTAAGAAGGACTTCTAAATTAGTAACGTAACACTTTAAAAGTATTAACTTTTAAAAGTTAATACTTTTAATTAAAAGTTAATTAAAAGTTTTAACTCCTAACTTGTGTTTTCTTAGGCTTTCCCTGTTATCCCTAGGCTAAAAATTGCTTTCAAAAATGTAACCCCACAAGCCTAACACTATTTCTAAATAGACTACCCTTTAGGACCTGGCTACCTAGCTTAACATGTTTCCTGTCTGAAGCGCTGATTGCCTTAAGATGCACAGATTTAAAGCATTCTCCACAGTTCAAAGCCAAAATGTGTGGTATGGATTAAAATCCAGTGCACCAACTGGTTAATGACTCTAAATACTCTAAACAATTAGGTGCTTAGAAAGGGTGCTGGTTCATGATGCTTCTTTGTTCTTGAGAATGTACCAGATTTTCAGAAACTATTTGATAAGATATTCTGGTCTTGAGGAGCCCTTGCACAATTACAAGACACCTGTTTCTCTGACATCTTTTTTATAAAAAGTAATTTTAAAATAAGCAGGGGAAAAAAAGAAAAAGTCTAATGTACTACTGGAGTACTCATAAAAACCTCCAGCCTGTGTTTAAGCAGGGAAAACTAACAAACTCCAACCTACTCAGGGTGATAAAATGTGCCAAAGCTACTGAGCCCAGAAGAGGATGTAATTTACATAAAACAGAGGCGTAGAAATAATTTTCCAAGTTATAACCTGGACTGTCAAACTCTTGTAATGTACAGACCAGAGAGTCATGATTTGAGAAAGTGATTTTAAGACACTGTAGTTACACTTCATTTCTAATATAATTCTATTTCTTTGTTCATTTCCTGCATGACATTTACCACACATGAAGTCATCGTGGGATGTATAGTTATAATTATGTATCTACTGGTGAATTACATGCAGTTAGTCTCACAGAACTGTTTACCCAAAAGAAGTGACTGTTTTATAAAGGATGATTTTAAGTAGTATTCACAGAATTGTTATTTTTAAGGGACAGTGAATCTGATAACTGTTCTGTGGCCCTTGAATAAGTATTTTAAAGAAATGTTGTATCTGGCTCATGCCAAGCCTGGTACTGAAAACTCCTGTCATTTTCAGTTTCTGCATGAAATACCAGTCTGTACTTTGTAAATAATTCTCATGCAGATGAAGAAATAGATAAAATTGAATGCCAGTGACATTCTTCATATGATTAACAGTAAATGTACTTCTCTTGTGAAATGCATTGAGGCCAATTATCCATACAAGAGATACTACCCAATTTCTACCCACAGTAGCTGTATCTGGAATCCTCAAGGCATCTTTCTGTTGCTACTTTTTCATTCTATTTTCTAGATAGACAATAATTTACCTGTGTCATAAATATTGTGGATACTGATTTATCCTATTTTCTGGCAGTAATTTAATCTTTCATTGGCATTTTCTTTACTCCCCCGTTACAGCACCCTTTTGCTTCATTTGCTGCCAGTTTAACTGGCCTCTATGACACCCTTTTCCCCATAAATAAGGATTTTTTGTAGACTGACTACTGTTCTACTCCTCTTTCAGCCCCCAGATAATTGTCATACCGAACAGTTCAGTTATACCTCAAGCTGTAGCTTAACAACTAATTCTTTCTCATTTAAGCAGCTATTATTCCTTCCTTCACTCATTCCTACCCCAGTTTTGTGCAGCCACACAATGAAACAGCAAATCCACTTACATTTTCCTAGTTCTTTCTAACCTTGCTCAGACCCCAGCTTGACTCACTGTGCAGCTGCCCAACAGCCAGGCCAGTAGAAAATGACAGCATGTGACCAAGAGCCAATGACCAAGGAGCAAGTTTTTCTACCAAAAGAAGCACTCTTCACTACTCTTTATTCTATTACTACTACACTCTTTACTATTCTACTCAAATTTCAAATATTGCCATATTACAGAATCACAGACTATTGGACAGGACAATATTCTGAGTTGGACAAGACCCCCACAGATCACTGAGTCCAGCTCCTTGCCCTATACAGGACCATCCCCAAGAGCCACACCATGTGCCCAAGAGCATTGTCCAAACACAACTCTGTCAGGGTGATACTAGGACCACTTCCCTGAGGACCCTATTCCAGTGCCTCTGGGTGAAAAGCCTTTCCTTGATATCCAACCTAAATCTCCCCTGACACAGCTTCAGGCCATACCCTTGGACCCTGTCACTGGTCACCAGATCAGTGATCAGTGCCTGCCCCTCCTCTTCCCCTCACGAGGAAGTTGTAACTGCAGTGAGGTCTCCCCTCTGTCTCCTCTTTTCCAGGCTGAACAGACCAAGCGCCCTCAGCCACTCCTCATCCAGCATCCCCTCAAGGCCCTTCATACTGAAATACTTCAGTATTGTTAGGGAGTTTGCCTAAAAAAAAAAAATAACACACAATAGGTTTAAATTCATTCTATAGGAGAAGAGAAATTCACAGGGAATTATTTTTTTCCAAACCATTTAGGAATCAGTGACTGGAAAAGCATCTTATGCTATCAAGACCCGATGGTTGCACACTCCTTGAGGTGATGCCTGAGTTGCTATCTAGCATGAGACTGGGCTGAAGTCATGCAAAATAGACATGATCTGGAATGGGACAGGAATAGCTTCAAACTTTGACAGCAATCTAATTTGCCAAATTAATATGATCTTGTTCCACAATGAGACTGTCGCTTGTGGGCGTGCATGCTGGCAGCTACAGCTCAAGTTGGCCCTCTCTGGATCCCATGATTGTGTCACTCAGGCTGATAATCCTGTTTTGCTGGAGAAGTGAAGAGTTGTCACTCATCAGCACAGAAACAACACAGAGGGAAGCTGAAGGAGAGACGCACACATGTATGCACATCACTGCTTTTAGACAGACTTAAGTAGCCATTGATGTCAACAGACCACTCTGAGGTCTGCAGCAGAAAGACTCTGCTTACATTTTTGAGTTATGTGATGAAACCATGGGAGTGAGGAAAGAGAAGCCTGGGGTATACATTGGAAATGCTGTGATATGATACTGGCCCACCCTGGAGGCCTTGTCAGATACCTTTGACAGCAACACTGGTGATAGGTATTTAAGGCACTAGCTTGTTGCTTCTGCTTGTCAGGAAGCTTGTAGTATTTAAAGGTATAAAAAGCCCAATGCCGAGACAGTATGCATTAGGGGCTTAGATCTGGAGCCAAATTTTCTTCTCCCTAACCCCTGTAAATAAATCTGATAATCTAAGTAACTGCCTACTGTTGCCAGTGCCTAAAGAGGGATTTGCGGGCAACCACGTTGCGTAATCCCTTTCATAAACTGATCAAACTCCACTCTAAAATGCTTTATTTTTTTCCCAGCTTCTCAAAGTGAAAGGGTTTTGTTGTTTTTTTTTTTTATTACAATACTCTGTTAATTAGGAATGTCAGTTGAACTTCCCACTTAAATCTATTCATGGCTCATTTAAACATATATATGTACTTGTGGTAAAATTGTCCTTAAGTAGCTCTTTTCCTTCCCTGGCGTTTATCTGTCCTCCTCAGTATGTTGACAGATGATAAGCATATCTGTTCAGTTTTTCTTTTCTTTGGTTGAATAATTCAAGCTCTTCTACTCTTTTTTCTTAGACTCCCTATTTACACAAGTATCATAATAGCCTGCCTACCTTAGTTTGAACTCACCTTTCCTAAACACTGGCAACTAGAGCTGCATAGATCTTGAAGAGCCAGACAGTCAGGATTTTGACAAGTTAGGCATTGTCTGCCAGTCTGGCTATAACCCAGCATCCTAAACAGTCACAAAGTCTCCAGGGGAGAGCAGTAACCAACAGAGTCTGAAATGTCTCCCTGACTTCCCCACTATCTCTTTCTAAAGTAAATACCCTTCTGAATATTTTGAAAGAATTCTAGAAGTCTAACATCCTTTTTTTTTTTTTTTTTTTTTTCACAAGTGCTTCACAAGGGATGGACCTGTCTTCATTACTCGTATTTTGATCCTGCCTCTGACAATATAAATTAGGCTTCTTTATTAGACTGCTTGTTCCAGATCAGTTTTTGAAGACTCAAGCAATGCAATATAGGCAGACCTATGATTCCCTTACTCTAGGTTGGATTTTAATGAATTTTAAATTTAGCAACAGTTTGGACAAGAAAAAAAGTTGAAAGGAAATTAAAGCCTGTAGAATTCTTATCACTTTTTCTTGTCTGTTATTCCCTTACTCTTATCTGAACTCAAACCCCTTTATGCAACAACAGAAGTCTGGGATGTGATTTTGCTGTAGGAATTTTGACCACTTGACAGAGCTCTAAGCAGAAGAGAAGCATCCTCAAGTCCAGTATTTGCACAGCATGCTGAGACTCAGCAGCCTGAGCTTTCTGCTCCAGTTTTACTGAAACTGCAGAGAGAGAAAATATGTCTCTTTGCAAGAAAAGAAGCTAATACTTATACAGAGTAATGGGGTGATCATAGTTTTAATTACCTAATGTCCAGTACAAGGATCAATTTATTGGTAGGAAGGTACAAGCTGAACTACTGTTTCAAGAGCAGACTTTCAAGCCCAGGAATATCAAAATATAAGCATGTGATCAAATCAAAACACTAAAAAGTGATACACTCATTTTGAAGGCATGACTAAGACAACTGCAAATTCGGTCCTTTATGTTTCAAAATAAAGCTGTCATTGTAAATATAAACCATGAGATTTCTTAATTTCTTTCTTCTGAGTTCTAAAGCTGCTAGTCAATATGATAAAGCAATTTAGTTTAGCTAGGTGTGCTAGATAAATTATTTCTCTTATTCTTATTTTTCTTTCCCTTTTTATTTAAATCACTCTTGTCTGATACCTGATTTCTTCTTGTTTTATCAAAGTATGTCTCATATTTCAAAATGTTAAAAAGGAAATGAAAATGACTTAAAAACCCCCAAAAAACTAGAAGCAAAACTTGTCCATCAGACACTCAACAACTAAATCTGCCCAGAAACAATAATTTGAAGGGAAAATCTATAAAGTAAGATGTGTGGACATGGTTTCAGGTTTTGGTAGAAAGTCAATCTATAAACTCAGTGGAGCAATTTTAGAGCAAAATCAAATTCAGCTGGAATAAGTACTGTCAGTACCCTTTAAATTACAAATAGTCCAGTCACTAATTTTGAGCTTAGATCTTTTATGTTTTTTTATTTTGAAACTTTTATTCAGATGTAAGTAAATTTCCATTAATTATATCTCTGCATTCTTATGTATACTCCATTATGAAACACATCTTGATAAATGATGAAAAAACAAATTTGGTTACAACAATAATCAACATCCATGTTCCACCTGCACCACTGGAGTGCAGCTAAAAAATAGCCTGAGACTGTTCCAGTTTACAGCTTAAATACAAAATAATCTGAAGCTCACAAGTGTTACAAGTCATTCTCAAACCTGCAGTGCCTTTAAGATGAGACGGGAAAAGTCTGTAGTCCCTTTTAATGTAGAAGATCATTGAAAGATCTACTTTAAAAAAATCCCTTTCCTGATACCTATTAGTTGAGATAACATCTAAGCTGACAATAAGAACAAGACTAGGAGTGAAATTGGACTTGAAATTACTGATTTCTAGAAGGCTTTTTCCTCTGCATTATTGTAGTTTTGGTCCAAGCCAACTAGCAATCTTGGGCAGTGCTAGGCAAAGCCTGGGGGACACAAAGGATCAGGAACTACTCTCAAAGGATTAGGAACTATTTCCAGTAGGCATCAGGAGCTGCAGTAGTTTTCACCTGACACCGTGGGTAAGGTTGCATGGTCCAATCTGCCTACTCAATTAAGGATTCCCTAGAGAACCTTACTTAGGATTGTATCAAGGTGGCTTTTGAGTATCTCCAGAGATGGAAACTTCACAACTTCTCTGGGCAACCTATTCCAGTGCTCAATTACCTCACAGTAAAGAAGTTCCTCCTCACGTTCAGGTGGAAGTTCCTGTGTATAAGATGGCTCCCTTTGCCTCTTGTCTTACTGTCTACCCTAAATCTGCAGCACAACTGCAGGAAGTTTATTACTACCAAACATCTGTGCAGTCTTCAGCCATGATCTGGATGTACCACATTAACCAAATCTCCTCCTAAGGGCTGCAGCAGAACTCCAGCATCAGTTCAATGATAATAAAATAAAATAAAATAAAATAAAATAAAATAAAATAAAATAAAATAAAATAAAATAAAATAAAATAAAATAA
>VZUI01048171.1:0-84243 GCA_013401135.1 Cettia cetti | reverse complement strand
GCTCGGCTCGGCTCGGCTCGGCTCGGCTCGGCTCGGCGCGCACTTACTCCGCGGGGCCTCCGGGGCGGCGGTGCGGGCCCGGCGGCTCCCCAGGAGCGGCGCCCGGCGGTAAGTTTCGAGGAGCTGCGCTTGGCGGGGAGGGGTTTCGGGGAGGCGGCGGCGAGGAAACTTCCCTGGAGCGGCTCGACCGCCTCCTCCGCCTCCTCCCGCTGCCGCCGCCGCCTCGCCCGGCGGCAGCACCGCGCCTGCCCGGCCGCGCCGCCCGCTGCCGCCGCTCTCGGCCCGCCGTCACACACGAGAGCGCTGCTGGCCGCCCCACATTCCCGCCCCACCAACACACGCTTTTAAAATTATTAAGGTTTTTTTTTTTAAATTATTTTATTTCTGAGAATTAAGATGTTATTAGCGAGGAAAGGATGGGCCCTGAGGATTGCCGGCTTCCCGCAGCGCTGCCGGGAGGTAAGGGACGGCCGCAGGTTACGCACCCCGAGCCCGGCTGGCAGCTCCGTCGCTGTCTTGGCAGCGCCAGGGCCGCAGGGTGGGCAGTCGGAAAGGTGCCGGCAGCATCCCCCGGCCCCGGGGGCTTGTCTGACACCGCTCCTCACCGTCGTGAGTAAAGCCATCCCTGAAGGCACAGAATGAGTTCAAGGCGTCAAGGTCTGCATGAGAATGCTGCACAGGGAGAAGCTGTGCAAGGCATATGGCGCCTGACCCCGCGGACTTTGCATCATCCCTAAAATCCGTGCTTGTACACATGCACCCCTCCTCATTACCCATGAAGAGAGAAATCATGGGTCAGATTCCATATGTCTTATGCTTCAGGTACAAAATTACTGCAGAACAGTGGCGGACACCTCTTCATTTTCTCAGGTCGGAGACAAGATCATAGACCCTGCATAAGGTGTGTAGCACGGGCATCCGAGTATCACACACATGAAAGCCCTGCCTCGTCTGGCAAGTTGGTCCAGACACTGAAGCAAGCATAGCTGCTGGGGTATTTTACCTATGGTTCTAAATACAAACACTACAGTCCAGGCCTTCTCCTCACTTTCTTCTTCCTTAATCCAGAGAGGGGAAAAAAAAAAAAAAAAAAAAGTTGCCATTGCTTGAAGTTCTTCCATTCCACTTCTTTGTCTTCAGTACATATTCTTCCACTATTTTCTTTTCACAGTTTTCTTGTGCTTTTATGCCAGTTTCAGAAAGTAAAATACAGATCTCTACCTTTAAAGAAATTGAAATTATGTTCCCACAAGCATTTATGTAGGTATACAAACAATGCCATTTAAAACACTAGACTATCTAATGTTTGTCCTGAAGGATACAAATCTCATGGAATACATTTTAACTTTTTAATGAGTTTAAGGTTTTTTTCCCTCCACATGTTCCTTCTCTGATTAACTAAAATGTCACACATGGGGCCGTGTACAAAATACAGAGATGGAGTCCACATTCTTCGGAAGTTAAATGAATCCATTAGGCTGTATTTTGACTTGACAAATATGAGAAGTTTATATGTATGTATTTTTAAAATTTTTCATTGTACTTGTATTACTTGAACATTGTATTTCTAGGTTGATATCATTTTGGGATACAAAACAGAGTTTAATTCCAGCTAAATCCAGTAGCCAAAACTCACCTTGACCCACAACAATGGGATAATGGATTTTTATACTGCAGCAAGATAGATTAAATTGTTGTAGCATACTTGAGGTGAGAATGTGATCTGTAGGCTGTAAAAATTTTAGTTCACAACTTATGAGAAAGACTCAAGAAAGGTAAAGTCACAGATCCACTTGCTCCCTTGTAGTGGAATAAGTGATGGAGAAGAGCACATGTGATCTCTAGAAGCAAAATGGAAAACCTCATCTCTGCAATATACTTTGTTCTTGACTTATGGAATAGACACGTGCAGCCCATATGCTACCTTGTACAGAGCAGTTTCTTCAGAAATTCATTATCTTGTTTGACTGTCTACTCTGGCATGAAGCCTTTTTTTCAAAGTCAGGTGTGGGGCTAAGTGTATGTCCAAATTCTGTCCTTTCTCACCTAGAAATCTTACTGATAAAAAAAAAAACCCGAAGAACAAACCCACACCAAAAAACAACAACAACAAAAAACCCCAACCCCCCCCCCAAAAAAAAACCAAACCAAACTAACATTTGTATTTCCTGTGTATTTAGTAATTTTGAGCAAGTAGGAAAGTATTCAAGAACTATACACATATGAAAAATATATAATATTAAGAAGGTCTCTGCCAGAGCACATCTAACTCACCAGAGGTGCTCTTATTTTTTTGTTGGATACTGCAGAATAGAGTGTCAATGTCCACTGCCACATGAGCAGAATTGTTGCACAGGCATGGGAGAATGCTGGCAATACAGCTTCAAGGAGGATCATGCTCTTATGAGAGCCCTGAACTTGTCTAAAAGAGTGGTTCTCCTTCCTACAGGAAGCCCTGGAGATCGTAGTGGTAAGTGATGTGGATTGTCTTAGATTTGGCTTAGCAGTGTTTCTGTTAGCTTTCCTTTTCTGCAGGGTTTTGAGCTGTTAGTGTTGTGAGAAGAATCAAGCCTATATAACAGTTAGGCGCTGAGTAAAAAAATCAGCGTAATTACCCTTCACAATAGGAAATTGGTCAACATGGTTTATAGATCAAAATGTTTAGAATAGCACTGAGATTGCCATCCTGCTTCCTAGAGTCCAGTCTAATGAGTTGTCAAGCATCTGCTGTTGCTACTGGATTAAAAATCAGTTGTGAAAACTCCCTCCCACCCCAAGAGCTGTCAGGTCACCTGCTGCCATTTATCCCCTTATCTGCAATAGAAACCTCTGAAATGTTAAGTGGTTTATTCGACCTATAGTGTCAGCTAAAACTAGTGTGGGTCTTCCTTATGTAGCTAATGAATTTCAGTAGGAATAGTAAGAAAGCATATTAGGTCTGACAACTCATAGCCCTGAAATTTGAAAGACCGGTGCCTTTGAGAACTCACAGTAATGCCAAGGTAAACAGTTTCTTTTCTGTTATTCTTTCACTCCTCAAAACAAGCACCTCTCCAAATCTGAGGGCTCCTGGCAGGTATGATGAATGGCAAATCCTAATGAAGCCCATAGTTTGGCCAGAAGTGTTAGGACTTAGCACTCTGTACAAATTCTCATCTGAAATAGGAGTATCAGGGGCCAATTTCTTGAACATAATTTATTCCAGACACTAGCTGGAATAAACAGCATTCTGTAACCTCCTCAGATATTTTGCCAGTAGGGAGCTGTCTTTACACTTCTTTCAACTAAGCAAGTGATCCAAATACAAAATTCATCACTCAAGATTACAGTGTGGTTTAAGAGACTGGAGGATTTGAGTTCATTACCAGGGACATTTTTGTGTCCTATCTGTATGACATTTTCTTTCTGAATCAGGTCTACTGTGGTTTCCTGCTACCTTGCCCTGATGTGTTAAAAGAGGGTTTAACTTTCTAGAAGCAACACAAGCTTACATTCAGTTTCTAAAATATGTTTCACTTAAGTTTCATACTAGAAAAGAAATATGAAATGGGACTTCCTTTGTTAGTAAATGTTCTTTTGTCTCCCTCAAAGTCTTTTCAGACTTTGATTCCTTCAGTCACAGATGGGTGTTTCATTATGAACAAAACCACTGCCATGACTATAAATCTGACTTATCCATGCAATGCGGGAAAATAAAACTCAGCTTTTCAGTTCCATGGTCAGATGCTGTCTGTAGTTATGTGTAGATGTAATTAAAAGCAAGATTTTTATTACTATGAAAATGACAATATTCAAATGGTGCATAATGGCTTCTAATGGAACCTGGAAACGTTTCTGAGATGTTGCTATTGGGATCCCATGCTATTGGGATCCAGTACACACTGGCACCCATAATGCCGTGTTGGTGAGCCACATGTGACAGCAGAGCTTCACCTACTCCTTTAGAAGGTCCCACGAGAAGACAAATAACAAATAGTCCATTCAAATGTTAATCCGTCTCATCTTCTAACTCTTGATTATACTTTATTTAACTCCCCAAAACAAACCATATTCATATGTGGTGCTTAAGTTTTCAATACCTCCAATATTTATCTTCCACGTGATTGAATGATTAAAATATATTTTAAAATATTTTCCCCTCTGCTATGCTGTTTATCCTCCACCCTAGTCTTCCGGTTTCATTGTCTGCTAATTGTGTCACTGCAGATAGAAACTTCCCACAGTCTTCATTGGGAGAACTCCAATGACTTTTGAGCACTGTTTTTTCAGTATCTGAAAATTAATCTCGAATGCTAAGATCTAACACTGTAGACACTTACATTTTATTGAAACTACCCAGCCAGCAATTTATGAATACATGGATTTATGGAACTTTACTCCATTAAATAACTGGCTAAAATCAGATTATAGACTAAATTATCAATGAAATCCTGTATTTTAAACTGTCTGGTAATTTTAATTGTGCCTTAGCTCATTAAGATCTTAAAACTGAATACTCCATGTGCAATGGAAGAACACCCTTAACCTTGCTCTCTCCACAGCTCTAGATGAGGTTTTTCAGCAGTTAAGGCCTGAAATCAGAAGTCTGTGTACCTAACATAGATATTAACGGGAGACTGAACCATTCAGAGTGACAAGCCACTTGTTCTATGTCATATTCTGCCAACATGGACTTGTGCATTATTTAACATCGGGCCATTTGTAAAAGTAGGTAAGTGCAGTCACTATTCCAAATTTTGGAGTGCAGTTTATCAGGTACAAAAGTTGAATCAAAGGAGTCTTGGGAAACTTGTGTGTATTTCACATTCTTTGTTTTTCTTTAGAACATTATGACTTAATTTAACTCCCAGCAGTCCAAGAGGCTGGTCTATGTAATTTAATCATTTTTGCTGACAATGTTAAGTCTTGCTTATCTGTCATTACCTGTATCCTCAAAAGGTTCAATAAAGAAAATTTCTTAGTGTATTTGAGGAAAATGGTGTTTGTAACAAGAGGTTCAAATGTCTTCGAAGAAAATATTAACTAACAAGAATAGATATTTATTGTAATGATGACAAAATAAAAGAATTGTATTCTTTTAACGAGTAAAATTATATTATGCCATTGCAACACATTTCTGACAGGTTAATTGGAAAAAGTATCATCCTTAGATATCTGGTGAGAAATGTTTTAATTTAAGATTACCGTATCTGAGTTTGCTTAAGTCCCTTCTGAACATACGTCTGGAAATATTCTAGAAAGAGATTTTTTTTTGCCAAAAAAATTTAACGAACGATTTTTAAGTGAATATTTTTAAGTGAATAAAAATATTCACTTAAAAATATTCACTTAAACGGCGATTTTTAAGTGAATATTTTTCCCACGTTGCAGTTCGACAGTGCAAACGTGCTAGGTAACAAACCAGGGAGCGGGGGGAAGCGGCGCCTCCCGGCCGCAGCTGCCCCAGCCGAGCCGCGCTCGCCGCCCGCCCCGCTCCGCCTCCGCGGGCCCGGGGCAGCGCGGAGCCGGGCAAGGGATGCTGAGCCCAGTGTTTTGAACACTCCCCTCCCTGGCTGCTTGGTGGGACTTTCCAGGCTTGAGGTCCCACAAGGGACGTGGAGCCTTTGAATGATGCTGCGGAGGACGTGGCAGAGACCTACCCGGCGGCTCTGTCGCCTCGGCCCCCCGCAGCGAGGTTTTGGGGAAGCCGGGTGGTGGGCCGGGACTGGGGTGTAACCACGCGTGAAATCATCCCCTTCCACCCACCATGGACCGACCCCTGCTTCTCTGAGGTGACCTCCTGTGGCACCCAAGGGATGCTCCTCCAACGCTGTTCAGTCGCTCCAGTGATTTCTTACGGCCAAGAGAGGAAACTAGGATATGGGGGAGAAAAAACCGAAAAATCTATTCGGCTGAAGCCTGAGTCACTGCTCCCGCTTAATAACGTTCTAAACGGGAGTAGAGAATGTCCCACTGATCCCTTTGGCTGTTTGCAGCGCCTGAGCGTAGCCATTGCCAACAGTCGCGTTAGGACTTTGAAATTATGGATATTGTCTTCGCAGGCATTAGTCAGTGCTTTAATAGGGCTCGTTCTGGCTCGGTCGCTGAAAGATGTACGCAAGCCAAAACTTCAATGCTCTTCTGGGGCATCTAAAATGTTAGGTCCCTCCTCCGAGAGGGACTTCGGTGTGAGGCCAAGCACGAAGAGGCGAATGAGTACATATGTTCAAAATTACATTTTCGACAGAAATTCAGATCTACCGGGCCGTGTTTAAATGCGAAGTGGGACAGAAGTGGGGGCGGAGGGTGTGTGTGTGTGCAGGAAACATCACTGAGAAATCTGGAATGTAACAGGCAGGATCAAAAGTTAATGGCCTATTTGATGTGAAAAGTGAGCTGGGGATGCCGGAGAGCGGGAGCGAAAGGAGCCGGTCAGACGCACGCAGGGCGTCCGCGCAGCCGGGCCCCCCAGCTCCACGCAAATAGCTAAGCCAAAAATACAGCGCAGGTAGGAGCCCTTCTCCGTCGCGTTAGCCTTTAATCCGGTGAGTTTAACCTCCCGAGCGGGCCCTGGGATGGCTGAGTCGGCCCTGGCCCCGCGGGAGCCGCGCCTGGCACTGGCCGCTCCCCGCAAACCCACGCACCATCTCCCCGCCGCCTGCCGCGCAGAGCCTGGGCAGCCGAGGAGAGCTCCCAGCCCTCCGTGCCCGCAGCACCGGGAGACGCCGCGGGTGGGGCTCTGCGCGGGAGGGCGCGGGGAGGGAAGGGGGGTGCGGGCGGAACTCCCCGGGGCGCGCAAGGGCTGCCGCCGCGACCCCGCTCGCTGCTGCCGGTGCTGGGCAGAGCCCAGGGTTCTGTCTGCCCCTGGCACAGACGGACAGGGAAAAGTTCAGGAGGAGAGGGTGCGCTCCTGTGGATTGGCAGGCCACGGTCGAAGCTCGCCAAAATCACAGACATTCCTGCCACACGGCATCGAACCATCTCGTTGTCGATAAAGCTAAGAAAAAAAATATTAGCCTCTAGTACCATCAGAATATTTCATCCATGACAATTTATTTTAACAATATTTTTTCTAAAAATAACTCTCTCCCTTGTACGGCTCAGTTTCTTCGGCTTTAGCATACGCTTTGAATTAAAACCGTTGACAAGATTGTAACGAAAATACTGATTGATGCAAACGTGCCCTGAAACAAATCCACACCTGAGTCTGGTTCTTTGACTACGCCGATTAAAGCCAAACCCCGCCTTCAGCAAGCCCGACCGGGGTCCCTAGCTTCCAGAGAAACTGTCTGTGGGGACATAATGATGACAAAAACCGAAGGCACAGGGACGAGTACCGAAAAACAGAGTTTGAAGCCCTTGGGGTTCCCCAAGTTGTTTTGAAGTGACACCGAGACAAACACATCGAATGCAGTCTGTTTCTTCCTCTTTGTCGTATCTCAACCCGCAGACACAGTCAAATGTTGAGAGAAGACTGAAGTCAGGCCACTGCCAGCACTAGAATAAAAAGGCTAAGGGAAGCCAAAAATGCCTGTGGTCTCCGTGAACTACATTAAACCACGGGGTGGTTATATTTTGGTGGATAATGAAGCGCGTAAAACGGTAGATAAAAATCAGTTGCTATGGACTGTCTAGGATTTCGTGTGTTTTTATTAATTTTCATAGGAGATTTTAAGATTTACGTAATCTCCCCGTTTCGAACTCCGAACGGAGCGCTGTCGGCGGCGGGAAGCGCCGGGGGAGGTGTTGGCAGCGTCCCCGCCCGCGGCAGCCGCCCTGCCCCGCGCCCTACCTGGGGCCGGCCCAGCCCTGCTCCGGCCCGGCCGCTCTGCCTGAGCGGCCTGCGCTGCGAGTGGAGCCGAAGGGAACCTGAGCTGCGGGGTGATGAGTGAGGAAAGCGGGGGGATGTGACACCGCGGGGGGATGTGACACCGCGGGACGCGTCAGAACTTTTGCACCGGCCCTGATGACCCAGCTGCAGGTCAGCTCTGCGGGAGCACCAGGGAGGTTTGGCCTCCGACTGTTCAGGCAAGGAAGAGGGAGGACGCTGCTGCCTCCGCACAGCAGCTCTGTTCCCTGGCTGAGCAGGACAAGAACAGCCCAGTTCTCAGCTACAGAGTAGCTGGCCTTGCAGCCTTCCGTCCCCCGGTTGACCACCGCCGCCACAATCCCCTCCTCTCCCACTCCCTGGGGCGCCGGCACCAGCAGTAGCAGCAGCGGGGGCCACTGGGGCTGGGTAAACAGGAAAATCCTGCTGGATTCCCAGGCGGTTCTCCGCGAGCCGAGGGGAGGAGCGGCCGAGGCGGGAGCAGAGCACGGAGCCGGAGGTGGCCGCTCCTCTCCCGCCCACCGCTCCGTGCGGGGCGCGGGGGCGGCGGGGGCCGTCGCGGCCCTCTCGCACCTCCGAGGGGACACTGGGATCCCGCAGCATGCGGGATGGCCGCCCGCTGGGATTTGACAGCTGATTTGACTTGGCTGATTTTAAAAAAAAAAACCCCAACTTTATTTTCAGTGAAATCAGTATCACTGGGAATATGTGACTGTAGAGTAAGGAAGGGGCTGGAACACGGGCGGGATTTGCAGAGCGTCACGGTCCCACAGCGCCGTTATCCTGCATCATAAGCAAAACTTAACCACCCGCAGCGACGGCATCACTGACACCCGTCAGCACCCCCACCCCTGGCCCGGGCGGCCGCAGAGCTCCCCCTCGGCTCGCCGGGGCCACGGGGGCACCGACAGCCTGTGGACACCCGCGGGGCCCGGCGGGTCTGCGCGGGGGCTCCGCGGGCAGAGCAGGTGCGGCCGGCTCGCAGGCGCTGCCGTGATTCACCGTGCCTCTGTGGCATTCACCGTGCGGCCGTGTCTACTCTCTTCCCCCCCTCTCCCCCCCCCCCCCCCCCCCCCCCGCCGAGTTTTGGCAGCTGTTTGTTTGTTTGTTTTCTTTTTCTGGTGTAACTGATTTCCACGCAGTTGCACCTCAGTTTTTGTCCCTCGCTCAGACTTAAGCTACGTGCCAGCCGGAGCCTGGGGTGCCCTGCGCTATTTTCTGTGCCCGTTCTTCCTTGTATCCCTTTTTTAATTTTTTCTCCTCTTCCCCGTGGAGGTATAGACACATAGATGTGTCAGGTTATTTTCAGACGGCCAATGCCCAGGACTTCAAACCGATTAGCGAAGCGGCATGACTATGTCTTCATTAGCTGAGCTTGCGTCACGGCGCACGTCACCAGCTCAAACCCCAGCTCTCTCCCTACCCTACCTGCCTGAGCGAGCCCTGAGATCGGAGCCGCCGTGCGCTCCTGGCTGGGGTGAAAGGCAGGAGCTTCTCCCCTCCAGGCTCTCGGCAGCCGGGGACTTACTCTGATAAGGAGGCAAATGACAGTGTGACTTAGATACGCATTGTCACTCCGCTGGCTGCTGGTGGAGATACCGACCGGATTAACACGTTCAGGTTTGGATCTAAACCTGCCTTCCCAAATAACACGGCGCAAGCAGCCCTGGTGGCTCCTGGACTGCCATTCACCTTTACTTTATAGCAACTGAGAGCTGGATAAATTTTACCAGCAGCCCTGCATTTTTTCTGTGCGTGAGCTCGTTCCTATTGAACGCTGCTGCGCACAAACGAGGGATAGAAAAGACGCTGTCTCTGCCAGGGTGTATGAACGGCACCGGGTTGTCATTTTGGGCAGTGCTAAGGTCTAAGTTCAAGGATGCGAGTTTTGCCTGGCAGGCATTCGGAAGTGAGCGAACCTGCCCTTTTCCGCCCCGCATCAGCCCCTCTCCCAAATCAACAGCAACAATAAACTCCGGACGCCAAAAAATCTTTAAAAAAATCTTTTTTTTAAAAAAAAAAGGGGGCGGGGGGGTGGGGGGAAGCTCAATACAGTTTAAGATCCCTTCGAATACATAAGAACATAGAATGCAGAACCATCCTTGTCTCATCCTTGAGCCCCCGCAAAACGTTTCTATTTGTACAGGAGCGGGAAGAGATAATCGTGTCGATGATGGGTTCATCTGGTTCACTGCTTCACTGGTGCTGCTGGGGTAACAGATACCCCTCTCAAAGGTGCCAAACAACACTTTTTAATAGTCCAGCTATCCGGGTAACGGTGTAGAGCATTTAAGTGCTTGGTTCATCCCTAGGCTGGTATCACGGCATATCTCTCCCTTCTGATTCTCCTTTGGCACCTGGAGGGTGTGAGTGCATGTGCACCCCAGAATATGGCAGCGTGGAAAATGCATTGTTTCCTGAAATAATAAACAATCAACTTGTTCAAATAATCCGGGTTTTACTGTGTTTTGTGTGTGCAGGATTGCTTACCTCAAGTCTACTCAGGTTTCCCAGGCATGAAAAGTCTGTAAACATTACAAATCATCTAGGAGAGGGGTTGAATTCTACACATCTAGAAACAGACACGTACTGACTTTTTTAAAGGAAAAGGAAAAAAAAAACACCAACCCCAAAAAAACAAAAACCCCAAGATTTGCAGGATATATTGTAAAGAAAAAAAAAACAACAAACAAACAAACAGCGAAATGGAAAAGGAAGAGAAACCGAAATGGTACTGGAAAAACTGGCTCTGGTAAGCAAGGAAACACTCTGTCTTCTTCCAGCGTCACTTGATGAGGCCATAAAGAGACACATATTGTGCATTTTCTCAGGTTTTCAATATCCCACACACATACAGTAATAGCAAGTTTCAACAGCTATTGCCAAGGCTCGGGTTGGTTTCCCTCAAGTGAAGAAATGCATCTTTAAGTGGGAAATCTGCCATTGGCTAACCACAGTCAAAGATGTCTGCTGGGATAAACAGCATTGTTAATTCCTTCAAGCTCCATCTGTGGAAATGATAAAGTGCAGCCATTATGGAAGACTGCAAAGTTAAATTAATTAGGTTCCTCCATTATGCTGCAGTCTTCTGAAGATGATTGCTATTTTCCTCTTAAATGCCATTATTCCTACATCTGTCTAGAGGCTGATGCAATTAAAGTGAACGTAATGTAAATTTAACAACACAAATGACACGTATGTTTGAATGGGACACATAGGGGCTGTATCGCAAGCTTGGACTTCCCCCGTAAACATCTGATGTGAAAAAAATTCAAATAAACCAGTGTGTATTTGGATACTTTTCTTCGGCGAATTCTTGGATCAATACTTTTGTTTCATGTTTTCATGTTCTCAGTAATGTTAAGGGATCCTGTTACAAACTCTTGCCAGTAAGAAAGAAAATATGCCCTGCTGTGCACCCTCCTAAACACTTCTAAGAAATAGTGTTTTCTTTTCATTTGGAATGACAATTTTGTTTGTCTGCTCTGCCCCGGCGAGCGAGACTATAGATTATTAGTAGACACATTTAATTCCGGACCATAACGCAGGCGGCTGAGCCCAGGGCCGACACACGCCCTCCCGCCGGGGCAGTGCAGGGCGGGGGGCGAGAGTACCCCGGAGTGTTCCTGGGGCCGGAGCCCACCGGGACTGGGGCGCTGCCTCCGCCCGGAATCCCGCCCCGTTGCCCTGCCGTGCTCCTTATTTTATTTTATTTTATTTTATTTTATTTTATTTTATTTTATTTTATTTTATTTTATTTTATTTTATTTTGTTTTGTTTTGTTTTGTTTTGTTTTGTTTTGTTTTGTTTTTTCATTTAATTTCATTTTTATTATTTTGGTTTTTGCTTATTTATTACTTTTATTTTTTTAAGGAAGAAGCATGATTTCTCTAAGCCTTTGCAGAGCTTCATGGGTCATTATGACTTAATGCAATTAACGTAACCTTTTGTAACCCAATATCACGTACTTCCAGGACAAATCTTTAAACAGATCACTAATCGTAAAACAAGTTATGGTGTCTGGAGTGAAAAATAGGCTATTTGCTATTCCTGCCGATACTTTCAGCTTTTCCTCCTTCCCCCTTTCTCTTCCTAGCTCTCTCATCTCGGGTTTATGGGGTTTGTTGAAACGCTTTTTTTTTTTTTTTTCTTTCCCTTTAGGTCTCTGTTTTCAGCCACTACAGTCCAGCGCCGTGGTTTTACGGTTTTCGTGAGGAAGGCCGCCGGGAATCCGCTGCAGGAGGAGCAGACGGGCGCGCTGGGGGAGGGAGTTCGGGCGCAGAGATGAGCGAGCATCCCCGGGCGGGACCGAGCCCGGCCGGCTCCCACCGCCGCTGCTCCGGGGTCCCGGTGGCCTCCGGGGGCGGAGGGACATCCATCAGCAGCGGCCAATCCAGCCGAGCGCCCTCCCCCCGGGCTAATTGCTTTTGCTTTTCTTTCAATTAGGGCCGGCGCTTCCCGCGGCCGGAGCGGGGCAGGGGAGCCCTGCGCGGAGGGCGGGCTGCGGAGGAGCCGAACACGTGTCGCTGCACTCGCAACACGTCAATTCCCCCCGCCAGCCCCTGTAAAGCTTTCCGCAGCACGCACAAATGGAGCAGGTTTGGCTGTGAAGTTTATGTTTGATTTAACGGCGAGAGGCGCTTCCTGGCCCGCTCTTTCGTTCCCGCCGTGCCGTTTGGGAGTAAATTCGGGCAGGATATTTAAATTTGGTTCACAGGGATCATTTATAGGTGGTTCAAGGTAGAGGCGCCACTTTATCGTAAATTTAGGTTTCTTGTTGAATGTCTATGAATATATTTCTCCATGGGACTGTTACACAGATCATGTCCTTGCAAGCAACACCAACGGAGGCCCGGCTCAGTGATGTGGTACCCCACAAGAAGAACAGAACAAAAAAAGCTGGGAATAAATTATACCGGAATTCAGGTTCAGGGGAATTACAGTACCCCAGTACTCAGAATTTTAGATTCTGTTTGGATAGATTATTTAATCTACCACACACCATCTCTATACTTTAATTTTCCTAATCATGTGTGCAAAATTGGTCTTGTCCCGATTTTACTTTTACATCCAAGTTTTTGTTTGTATTCCTTGTTACCCCTGAGGCAAGAGAATTGCTCTAATAATGCAGGAAAATATTATGCATTCTCACAGTGTACTTGTGTATTCTGCTACATTTTATGAAGAAGTCTCTGTTGCGTGTTATCTTTTACCATTGCATTGGACTTTAGCATGTCAGAAACAGGAATTAAGTCTACATACCCATCATAACAATGCATTTCCCAAAAAGGATGTAATAAAGGTAACATTTAAAAGGTCCCTGTTGCAAGTTTCAGAGAAAAAAAAATCACTGTAGGTTATCTGTCTTTGGAGAGACTGACAGGCCTTCAAAGAAATCTTGCAGAATGCACAATGCATCCACCTTGTCTAGTTTAATAGAGGCAGAAAATGATTAGAGTGTGTTTTAATACTTGCTGTACATGTGATGTAGGAAGCCAAGCCTCAGACCAGTTTAAATGTTGATATACTCAGCTTGAAAAAGCTTGTCAAATAAATCAAACTGTTCTGGGGGCAAACCCATGTTGTTTTTAAACCACGGAGTGGGGCAGTGGGCGTGGTTACTCCCATGGTTGAATGGTGAATGTATAGATTTAAAATACATTTTGCCACACTGGTTTTCAGAAGATTGTTTTGGCCTCCTATTCCAATACCATGAGCCAAAACTCTGGTCAATGTTTTGACAACAGAGCCAGGAAAAACAAAAAAGGCTTACCCTCTGAAAAAGAAATGAAGATGTAGTGAAGGAAAACAGTAGTCTCTCTGCCACTGCCTTACTCAATCCATATGTGGATTTAAACACAGGAAATACCCACCATTCACCGCAATCAAGCCAGGGGCTTGTGCATCAGAAAGT
Source organism: Cettia cetti (assembly GCA_013401135.1). Classification (NCBI taxonomy): domain Eukaryota; kingdom Metazoa; phylum Chordata; class Aves; order Passeriformes; family Sylviidae; genus Cettia; species Cettia cetti. The sequence continues at coordinate 70,522 of VZUI01048171.1, read as the reverse complement.
GCCTTGTGGAACTAATTGTAGTTTATTAAGATTGTCATTGACATAGAAAAGCATTTTGAAATTTGAAGTCAGAACATTTAAGGAATACAGAAAAAAAAATGATAATCTGCTGTGTGAGTGTTAATTTTTAAAGGCACGTATTTACCAGAACACTACAATCCTACAATGTGCATTTGTTATGGCATTTTACATAAATTAATTATAATTTTGTGATGTTTGTGATATTAAACTCTTTATGCTTACATTTCATCCACTGTTCTTCTGGTACAGGGTATGTTTCAGGATAATTTCAGAGTGGAACAAAATCTAAACTCCACCAATTTAAAAGGATAATAAAAAGCATGGTACCTTTCATACAGGCAAGGTTTACACAGAAAACAAAGCTACAAATTATAGTTCTAGAATTTTTTTTTTTGTAATTTTACAAACTTAAATGAAAAATTGTCCTTGCCGACAAGTATTTGGCAAAGTGTTCATTTTAAGACTTTAATGCCAGATATATTTCCTTGTGAGGTTTTAGTGATGCTTTTCCTCACCGCATTTTTTTTAAATTATTATTATTTTGCTGTACCATTGCATTTAGATTTTTAGCACGGCAAGTCACTATTAGACCTGACAAAACAATGCTGTGATTGCCAATTAAATTCAACCTCTGGGTAATTTTCATTGAATTTATGTTCCTGTGATCACCTGTGATCTTTGCCTGATGATTTTGCTGCCTAGTGCTTTACATTGAATCAGGAGGCAATTTGTGCTTCCACTGGTACAGGCTTTTTCATTCGCTGCTGCACTATGGGTCAAGTCACTTGGCCTTCCAGACAGACTGGGAAGTGTTTGAGGGCACGATGTGTTTTCCACAGTTTTCAATCCATTTCAAATTCAATTCTCCACACCAGCCACACAGATACAGTGGCAGGATTAGGGACAGGCAATTTCAGTGCTTCAAATGGTGTCTCTACCTGAAATAGTTTTGGTTTTGTTGCTTGTCTCTGATCCTTCTTTTTTTCTTCATCCAAATTTCATGAAAAATTGCTGTTCAAAATATCCTATCTTCTAAAGAATTTCAAGAGCAAACCTGTCCACAGAGAGCAAGCAAGAGTTGCAGTTTTCATTTCCACATGTTGAAATGCAGCTGAATGAGATTTGGAATACAGGTAGCTGCAGCTCCCAAAGCTGCTCATTCAGGCATTACTTTTGCCTGAAGTGATTTTAACCCGCTATGTAAAATGTCATGTCAGTGGATGCTTGCTCTCTTTTGCCATTTCTTAAAAGCCCTCCTTATATTGGCTGATTCACAATCTAGACTGAGGTGTGGGATGCCTGGGTGTCAACATTCAAATTATTTTCAGTTTCTAGTGCTAAAATACATTGAGAGTACCCCAGGTCTTCCTCCAGAGCTGGTCTACAGGTGACCACCTCCTAATCCTAGTACCAGTTATTTTTCTACCTTAAGCAGCAGCCTTATCCTGATATTTTGCAACTTTTGCAGATTTGAGTTCAGATCAGTTATGAATCATTCCTTGCATTTTATGTGGTCTGTTGGGGGAAAAAGTGGGGAGAAAATCTGTGTGTAAATACATAAAATGGCATGAATTTACAGGCATGAGTCAAGTCTGATTGTAATGTAAACACTACTGATTATTGTGTTGGTGGATGTCTACACCATAGTGCATTTGGAGTATAATAATCCATATGACAGATTCAGAAAGAAACTGAATATGTAAGAAATCAAGAACAGACAAAACCATTATTTCCCTATAAAGTTGTTCATTCTCCATACATAGGATTCTGAACTTTTTTCAGTGTGAGACAGTGCATAAGCAAAAAACTGATCTGAAGAAAGCTCTCAGCTTCATCCATGCATCCAGCAACATTCCTGTGGGAACAAAAAAGAATAAGAGTTTGGCATCTTGAGATCTGCACTATGGACATGCACTGCCATTAATTTTTAAAAGCAAGAGCAAGGGACTATGGGCACTAAGATCATATTCTGAGAGTTTGTATTACTGACTTTGGAGTGACAGCAAGTAAAAAACACCCCTGAAGGTCAATGTAATTAGATTTCTAAGTCATCCATATTTTTGCTGATTAAATGAACATTAGACTGATATGTATTGGAGGCAGTGAAAGTTAAAAGTTTTGGCTTCTTTGCTTACTTTTCAGCAGAGTTTCTTTGGCCATTTGCCCATTACAGGTCTTTGCAAAGCCAATGTTTATACTGATCCATTTTCTTTTACTTTTTTTTTTCACCATAGACATCTAAATGTATAAAATGGTGGCATTCTGTAAGGACACAAGAACAGCAAAACAGTAGAGAGGTACCAAATCAGAAGAAGAAAGTAAAGAAATACAGGAGGTGGTGTGGTAAGAGGAAAGGCAGAGATAAATGTGTATGTGTGTAAATCTCTTCCTTTAGAGTGACACTTGTGAAAACTATAAATTACAAGACACAGACCATCAAAACCTTTGCTAGATGCATCTGCATCTCATCCAGCACATGCTGATCAGGTGTGCTGCACCTCTGTAACATTCAGTCAGAGCCATGGAGGCAGGCCTGGAAGAGAGAGTACAGATTTATAATCAAGAGGTAGTAGCCAAATTGAAACTAGAGTGGAAGTATGAACTCAAGGGAAGGTAATATTCTCACAAATAGTAATTGATGTTTATTTATGACATTAGAATGTCAAAAAGCAGTCAGGGCTGTCCTGAACCTACTCTATCTTGGTTTTGGCATTAGTATATAGGACTTAAATTTCATTCCAAAGCCCTACTACTTTCAGTTATGCCCATGCACAAGCCTTTGAGCCTGGTTACTTTAAATAAAGGCCTTTAACTCCCCAAAATTGTAACTAGCTTCACTGATGGGTGGTGTGAACACAATGACACAGACTATTATAAGAGTCCCCTTAGTTTGTAAAGACATAGTATTAGTAAGGGTTGTGGAACCTAGAGTATAAAATAGACAAGACTGCTGAAGACAGCAGGATTTTTCTTAGGAGCTGTTGCAGAGTTCTTAAAATAACCATGTAATCAAGTATTAAGTCCAAATCATTTAGGCAGTCTTGGGAAACATACTTTTTCAGATAAATGATGGATCCTCAGTTGATGTAAACGGATGTGCTTCCAGCAATGTGCTCCTCCCTCCGCAGTGGGCTTATATCCATAGTAATCCACACACTGGACAGTTGTCTTCTCTTCCCACTGTCAAAACGGCTTCCTAGTGTGTTGTTCATTCTTTTGGGAGTTCAAAAATACAGACCTCAATGTATACATACTCTGAATTGAAGAAAATGCAGATGTCCTTGTATATGAAAATGTATTACTAGATCAAAACAAAATAATCCATTTGTATCTGTTAATGTATGTTTTTGGTGAGGGAAGAAAAGTATATTACTTTACATATTTCATTTTCTAATGTTTCAGAATAAATGACCTGGAAAAATCCAAACGTTATTTTTAGCCCCGTTTTCTCTCACTCTCTCTCCCCCACTACCCCTTCATCTCCCCAGAAAAATTCAGGCCAATTTCAACCACATTTGAGAAAGGAGGAGAAATCCCAAACATCATTAAGTTCCAATAACTGCCATGAAAATTTGTGGTTGGATAGCAGAGAAAAAGCATATTTGTTCTTTCAGGTAACTTGGCCCCTGTTTGGCAAAGTCAGCTTTGCTTCTGCCTGGCCACGCCTGGGTGCACGCAAGCTCTCGTGGCCACGTGTCAGCCAGCTCACCCAGGGCTCTGGGACAGCTTCAGGCTGTTCTCTCTCTTGCCAAAAGGGATTATCAAGTGAGGATGTGAGAGATTAATAGAGTTAATACAGTAGGAACATGCAGAGGGTATAAGACACAAACATACAGGGGCTCAGGCTCTGTTAGCTACTCATGGAACAGCTTGTTTTTTAAATGTACCTAACGTAGTTATTACATTCTTTCCTAGACATTGAGTCTCATGTTTATGAAGTATAATCCTTCACTTTCAAGTATAATTTATCACTTTCAATAAATACTAGCATTCAATCTTCATGCTATGGCTTTTTCAATGAACTGAAACAGGATTTATGGTATTTTTACACCAATGTGCACAATGTTACCTTTTTTAAAGGACAACATGCTTAGCTTTCTACCACAAAAGTTAGCTTCCTATTATTTTGTATATGTATTTTAATTATTTTCAAATTTAGGAGCAATTGATGTATCACCATTTTTAATCCTAGTGAAGAGTGTTTAAGAAATGACACACTCAAAAAGAGTAAAAAGGAAAAAGAGAACTCCTGGTAGACATACAAGGTTAAGCTTTTAACTACTTTTTGGCTATAGCTTTTGATTTCAGCATAAGAAATCTGGAGCTGTTTGGGAGAGTTGGTGGTGGATCTCTAACCTCCCGGGGGCTGGAGTCCTCAGGTCCCCTATACAGGCCAGAGGGAATTCAAGAGAAGTTTGTGCTGGGATCCTGTCTTGCAGCTTGGAGCAACCTCTCTTGTTCTGCTGGCTGTGTGGGATTTGGAAAGACCTGACCCCCAGCTTAGACACTACCCTTGAATGCCTTCAGATGTGTGGTATAGAGACCAAAGTGGAAAAGGAGCTTGTTCTGACCCTGCTCTCAGGGTCAGAAATAAACAGCCACAGCAATGTAAGAAAGAAAGAAAATATAAGAAAGAAAATCTCCCTCAAGATGGATTAAAGCAACAGAATTTCTCTGCGAGAGAAGGAAGTTAAGATCCTCAGCTACTTTAACAGCAACTTGCAACTTGCCATCACATCTATTCCCAGACCAGGCCAGAGAGGCAGAGGTGGCATGGCCACAAGCAGAGAGGACAGAAAGGTTCCCTCATGGGCTCTGCAATTTTCTATCTCCTCTTCATTGCCTGTCTCAGGGACTACCCTTTCATACCCCTTTTCCCACACCAGCTTTCCTGGAGTGTTTTCATGTTCCTCAAGGGGATTTCTCTTGCTGTTTCTCCATCCCTGATCTTCTATGGTCACTCACTCCTTCAGACAACTGACTTGCTCCCAACTCTGATTTCCTAATGCTTCTGGAGCCACCCTCCTTACTTTCCTCTGCTCTTTTCATTTACTGCCTCACCTCTTCCTCTCATGGTGTTTCAAGGCTTTCTCCTTCCATTGCTTCCTTTCTCCTTTTCTAACCCACTCCTTGGAAACTTAATTCATTTTCATGACTCTTTTTGTACCATCTCCAGGAGGGTGGCTACCATGACTAAATTTCTGTTCTTGACAACATCCTTCATTTTTGTCTCTGTAATTCTCATATTTCACCCCTCAAGTCTATCCAGCATGCAATTGCCAACATTTTCTGGCTAGCTTACATGGCAATTTTCTCACTATTTGACTGAAAGTAAAAATAGGGCAAACTTTGGGTCTCATTTCTCAAGAACACAAAGGGGATACTTCTATTCTTGGTGGTGTACCAGGTAATAAAGATAAAGCTTACTTTATTCTGAAGTCAGACTAGACTGTATATATTTATGTGTAGCTGCTATGGTGACATTTACAACAAATCGTTATCATTCACATGGAATAATCTGTCAAATATGCAGGGATTTAAATATTTTACCACTAAAATTTGACTGCATTTTTCTTAGTTGAATGCTGAAAATTCTGTGTAGTTCTTAAAACAACACTTTCTCCTCCAATATATATTTTTCAAAGCTGTATTATTGTAAATTACTATAAATGATCATCCTTTGTGCGGTAGAAAAGGATGGCAGTGGGAATGCTCATTCCTCCTGACCAGCCTTTGTTTGAACTGGCAGAGGAGAACTGAGATCCTTCTGCCATGTGTGTTGTGCAGGAGGATAAAAAGAGATGGAGTGATCTCTCTCCAGTGGTGGTTTGGATTTAAGTGAAGAGCCTTGCAAGGCTGGCACTAGGAAGCCGTCTCCTCTTCAGAGGAGAACTGAGCATATTTCCATCAAGTTCTGCAGACTGTGATGAGCCATTGGCAGGGTGCAGAGGACAGGGATATGAAAGGGGATACAAAGGGGGGACGAGCAGATAGCATGAGTCAAACAGTTGTCATTTTGCTGCTGCTCCTGGGAACTGTCTACTGGCTCCAAAATTAAACAGCTGCATTTACTCCTATGGTATACTGGACACCAAACGACACAATAGAAACTGTCCCTCTAACATGAAAGAGTGTGAGTTTCTGTGTAAAGATCATACTAATTTTATGGGTCTGATAACACTTAGCTACAGTGTCAATTCCTGGGTGTGTGCAGCCAAATGACTGAGTGAAGAGATGTCACAAATCGTATGTTCTTGTGATACAGTGAACATGAGCAGAGCAAAAGATGAATCTATCCGTGACTAAAGGTGAGAAGTAGAAAACTAGAGCACATGCTTCATTGGAATTGAGATACAGACAGAAGTATATTACTTTTTTGTTTTGTATTTAATTTTTTGGATGAGCACCAGAAACAATAATTCTTTTGTCTGAATAGAAAGCTTTTATTTTCAGCTGCCAAAAATCCAAGACTGGGGTTTTTTTTAAGATCTCAGAGACCCAGAAACAATGAACGTTTTGTTTCCTCAGATCCAGTGATGGAGAGCTGACATGCCAAAGTCATTCTTCTCTAATAAAGATTTCTGCAACATTTGTCTTCCCCTTAGAGATGTCAGTAGAGCTAAATTAATATTATACTGTATACCTCACCCACTTGTTTCAAAGATGAACTTAAGCTGTATTTAATATCCTCTGGAATACCTTGACAATATGATGGCCTAAATTCTGGCCATGTATATAACATTTGTACCCAATCTAACATTGTGGAAATCAGCTGTTTCATACAGCCAAGAGGGTACCTCTCCTGCATATTCTCCATAAGGCAGGACCAAGGACAACTGGAGTAGGATGGACAGAGGACTGTGGGTGTGTGATATGTATACGTCGCTGCTGCATTTAGCCAGAGTGGCTGAACACAATGACTTCATCCATCCTGGCACGCCTGAAGCGTGACCTCAGCTCACTTTGGCTTCAGTTTGTGTTGAAGATTCTTAGCAGGTGCTGCTGGCAGCTCCATGGATGTGACACAACATATATAGCTCTCTCTTCATCCAAGAGGCAGGATCAGTTTCATGCTGACCCTGCAAGTTACATTTGCACTATGTGGAGTTTGTCCTCTTGTTGTTGTAGCTTGGATGATCTAAGTTTACAACTGAGTCAAGGCTTGCAGGCAGAGCTGACATCTTTTACCTGACCTAACTGGAGCAACAAAGCCACCTTTTCATGATACATATAATTTTTTTCCATGCATCCTTAGGATATTTTCCTGTGATGGACATTCACAACAACACAGGGCAGTGATCTGAAACAGAATATTTTTATTTGTGCAGTCACGCTTGCAGATGTTTGTTACAATGGTGAGTGACAGGTTTGAAGGGAAGTAGCCTCGTGCTACTTCCTCGTGTAAATGACCCTGTGTGGAAGTGTCAGGACATTTTGCTTCAGCCAAAGCCTGGACTCTCAGCAAACCACCCCATTCAGTACACAGTGCTTCTGTTTGTGCCACGAGATCTAAATCTGCTCTGAAATCCACTGCTGTGTTTTCATTCACACAGACGTCCTTCCATATGGCAAAATTAGTGCTGGTCACACAAATTACGTGTACAGTAGCAGGTAGTACAGGCTGGTATGAGCAGATCAGAGGAGCAAATCCATTGATCCCAAGGACCAGGCGTGTCAGAGGGGGTTTGCTTGTGACTGGGTCTGGGACTGGTTAGCTACCTGTGAGCTATTGGAGTGAATTAGGTACAGTCCTGGAGCACCATCTGGCTTAGTTTCACCCAGAACATGTTTATGCAATGTGCTCATAGACCACTCTGTGCTGTGAAGCAAAACATAGTGAATGGGAAGAACCAGGAGGTTTGTTCAAAAATTCACTTCTGCTCTGACCTATAGCACTGCTGCAGATTGCTCAGGAGTGCCCTGTGCTATAGCATGGTACCACAGCACTTCTTCAGTTTAGCATTGTATTTCCTTTTCTCAAGGAACCACGTGTTCCTGCAGGTGACTTGGGATGTAGACAGACACTTTTTCTTCCACCATTAAAATAACAAGACAGATGTTCCATGTAGAAGTTATCTTCTAATTAAGTACATTCTAACACCACCAGGCAAATTTTATCCCTGGGGCTGGGTTACAAAGCCATTGTCTGTGTATGACTGTGCATGCTGAAACCAGACTAACCCAGAAGGCAACTTTTAGGAGAAGTCCTAGTCAGACAAAATATTTTTACTATCAATACAAAAGAAAATATTCTATTTTTAGTGTCTGCTGATGTAACTACAAACTTTCAGAAGCAAACAAATGAGTGTGGTGCATTTACTAAAGCAAAACAAACCCCCCAAATCAACAAACAAACAAACCAATTAAAATACAACCCAATACCCCCATCCCCCCCCCAAAAAAAAAAAAAAAAAAATCAAGGAACCTTTTAGAAGCCTCCACTAAGAAGTTCAAGATAAGGGAGGGGTATGAAAAATAAGGCTGACCATATTTATCCTAATGAGAGATGTTTTCATTTTTTAGGAGAAGCACATGCTTTAATAGGCTAAAATGTTTAATCATCTCAACTTGACTAGAATGTTTTAATCACCAGCCTAAATAAAAAAATATAGAAAGTACTGGAAGCAATTGTTTTAATAAATGTGAAGAAAGAACTGAGTGCCAAGAAACACATTAAAAGTTAATTTTTGTCTGTACTGCCAAGTTCAGCGTGGCTGTCATTCTGGCTTGACTGAGGGATTTCCTCTGAAAGCATCCCATTGATTGTGGACAGAAGATGCTGTTATATTCCAGCACGTGGCTTTATTCAGATGCTTTTGTGAAAATAGTGCAAAACTTAACAATGGAAAATGACATTAGAAAGTTGTGGGGTTTTGAGGCTTTTTTTTTTTTTTAATGGACACCACGAGCCCAAAGAAGAAATTCTGCAAGGATTGTGATGATTTCACACTCTCTTCAAAGAAATTCTGAAGGTCTTCTCTGCAGTCCTCAGTTTTAGCTGTGCACTGATTTGGTTGAATTGCAGGACTTGGCTTTAAGCACAGGTCCAGCTATAGGAAAGTTTGGAGGAGACAGAAAAAAAGTACAACGTGTGCCTGAACACATTGTAAAATAAGTAATGTAAACTATGAACATGGAAGAAGAAAACAGAAAGTAGACTTAATATCTCAATAAACCATAAAATATGCCTTATAAGTAAAATAAAATTCTCTGTCTATGCCAAACGTTACTCCATCATAATGTTTCATTGTACTGTATCCATTTGCATGAGCTACTAACTCCCATTTGTAGCTATCCACTGGTCTAGACAGACAAATCTTCGAACATCTATTCCTTTGGTGGATTTATCAGATTTCCAGACCCATTTTCCCCATCTTTGCAATTTCTGTTCCTTCCTCACTCTTGTGCTGGCTGCAGTGGATTGCTGAGGTAGCTCCACATAACTAATCCTCTGGCATTAGGGTGAGCAGTTCTCTTACTTGCCTTCTTTTTCTTTTAGTCCTGTTTGAAGTGACCCCACACACCTTGTACTTAGTATGATACAGAAACTGGCTAATCCTCTGCAGTAAATTTAAATCTTATATGGTACACATACTGCTGAGGAGCACAGGAAAACAACTCCCTCAGACTCCTGTGCTCCAGCTCCTTTAATACAACATGCATTCTTTGTGCAGCATGTGCATTGTGTATCCAGCAAGCTTAATACTGCATGCTATGAAAGACTTCGTGGACAGAAGATTGCTAAAAAAGGCTTTAATAAAGCAGTTTTCTAACACGGCAGTTTTTGTTTATTTTCAGAGTTCAAGAACACAGTGCTTTGGTAGTTCTGCAGTTCCGGATGTGTAAGGTATTTAAAAATCAGTTCCAGAAACCAAAGCAGTTCTATCCAAGGTACATCAAGGGCTAGATTCCAGCCACACATTCAGTATAAATAATGTAAAACCATCAGTCACATTTTATAGTAAGCAAAGCAAAATTGAAGAAGTAAAGACAAGCTAATAAAATAATTAATATTAGAGGAAAATAACTGGTATAAAGTAACAAATACGTTTCTGTAGACATACCACTTAACTCTAAAAAAATATATACATACATATATGATGGCTACAAATGAGCTTGTGATTTTCTTCCAAAAGTATCTGAGCAGGAAGTAAAACATTTTCCCAGTGGATGAAATAACATTCATTTTTGCCAATCTAAGCAAGGCAGATTTAAATTTTATGTGTGTCCAACTGCTTGTTCCCCCTCAGCTAATAACCTGACTGCTGGAAGCATTTCAAATGAAAAGGAGTTCACAGTTCCTAAGCCCAGCTCTGAATATATCTGCCATGCATGTAAACAAGTAAACCATTATGTTTCTTGTTGAGATAAAGAATACCATGATAAGTGGGGACTTTTACCAAACAAAGGGCTTCCTATTGCGAGTGTGGATAATCTTCCAGAAAACCCTGTGTTTTGGCAAATCACACCAGATTAATCTATTAGGCATCTCCTTTCATCATCAAATTTCCGCTGCCTATCACAGTGGCTGCCTTATCAAGCACCCTTTACTCAATAGCAGGCCCATTCCTAGGATTTCAGGTGCTGGCCTTCCGAGCTCAGAAAACAGGTGTCCCCACTGTTTTCAGGCAGGAAAGGTCCCTGCACAGAAGCCTGGGAAAGGGCAGGGGTATCAGCCGCTGTTCTACCTGAAGGAACAGGTAACAGGAAACTGTTGATTCAATGAGCTGACTTAATTGGCAAGCGTTAGTCAGCACTGAGTGTTTTTTGTGAATTAAAAATCCTCATAAGAATCCTTCCTGACAAAAGTTTTGGAAAGGGGGAAGATATGTGCCCAGAAATGCCCTCCCAGGAGCAGGCAGTTCTTGTAGCTCTATTTTAAGTGCTGCATTCTCTTGGTGTAGTACAGAAAATAAGAGCTAGGAGCAGAGGGCAGTGTCAAGCGTTACCTGGTTATGAGTAGTGCATGAGGTGTTAGGCAAATTACCTATACTCAGGAGGAAATGGATTTCAAATCTCAAATAAGGGCTAATATTCTAAACCAATTAGTCAGATGGATGAGGTTTTAGGTTTTGGAGCTCACTCTCAGCCCCTTCCCTGGCCAGGCTTTTTATTTTTTTCTTCTTTGAGGTAATGAAACTGGGTGTACAGTTTCTGACCAGACTATTCCTCTGTGAAACAGGGCATCCACTTGGTCACTGAGCAACGATGCAATATGGAGCACATTCAGAGTCAGGGGTATGAAGAAAGACATTTTAACATTGACAGAGGAATGTGTTTTTACAGAAGCCAATAAATCCTTGCTCATCTTATTTAACTTTCAGTGCTTATCTCTTCTTGCCCAGACAGCATCAGGCAGCTCCTGTCCTGGCAGGTGTCTCAGTATCTGCCTGGCTTCTCATGCAGAAAGACCTTCATTCTGTGCTCCAAACCCCGCTCCTGAAAAATTGGCTTGTACAGACTTTGCTGTAATGAAATCAAGGCAGGCAGGAAGGCTGGCGTAGTGACAGCAGGAAGAACCCATCTGCTCTCAGCTCCTTGCTTCGACAGCAGGGCTGCTCAGAGCATCAGGATGAGCTCCCAGCTCTGCTTGGTGGGTAGGAAGGAGTTGATAAGCGCATGCCTGCCCTTCCGGGACTCCACAGCACAGGCTTTGTTTCATCTACAGATGATTAAATGGTCTACAGAGCAATTACAAACCAAAGGAAGGAATAGCCAGCTCTCTCCAGGTTTCCTCAATCAGCACGATTGAATTTCTTAGAGGAAGGCAGCAGTAGCAGCAGTAGGTTCAATGACTTTTCCTGAAAAATGTTGTCCAGTTTAGGATTGAGCTTTCATTTAACTACTTGCTGTTTCATTTTATTAAGTGCAAATTGTGGCTTAATAGATTTACAGTTGCCATAAACTTTGGCATCATGAAAGCTGTCGGGCTGGCCAGTTGCACAGTGTATTTCTCAGATGATGCTAGAAAGGGTGAAGAGGACAAGCCAGCCATCAAGAAAGTTTGCAGAGTATTTTAAGGGGTCTGTGCACAGTGTTCTGAGAGGCAGACAGAGATGAATCACAAGCAGTTGCTCTCCTTTTGTTTCTCTCTTTTCTAGTAATTAGAGTGGAGGTGGAAGATTTCAGAAGTTTATCTACAAATAAAAAATAGCTCAGTTTGCCTTTTCAGACATAAACTTTGTAAATTAATTGCTAGACAGTCGTTACCCCAGTTCAAAACGTTATTTTTCTGTATGCCCATTACACTGTAGCTCTGTTCTGCACTCATTACACTATATTTAGTTCTAGATACATACCAGCAAAAAATGTAGACATACTGGAGTGAGTTCAGAGAGAAACATCAAAGCTGATAAAAGGGCAGAAGGTACAGACTCCCGTGAGAAGATTAGAAAAATTAAATTCAAATGCTTTAGTTAAGCATTGATGGGACAGTGGGCATGAGAGACACTTACAGTCATTTTCCCTAGGACAAAGATGGCAGGCTGTGCAATTTTACTGCCTGGTTAGATGGATGATTTACCATGGATAAGAGGAAAAGCCGCTTACCTTCCTCAAACTAAGTGAGAAGGGCCAAAGAGAGGAAAAGAAGATGATTTTCATTTTGTGTGGAGGAGATTTTTGTCACTTCTGAATAAAGTGTCCTGCAGGAGGCTATTCATTTTGCAAATCAGCAACCTTTCCCACCAAAGATTTTTGGCAAATATCTGAGTTCCTCTGTGTGTTGCTGAAAGGTTAGTTCATTTACTCCACACAGCACACATAGGGATCTCTGTTACCTCCCCATCCAGATATGTACAAAAGAGCTTAGAGGTCTTCAGGGAAGTTTGATACTAGAATAAAACAACACTGCTACAGCTCTGCTCTGTTGCTTCCCTTGAACAAAGAACTCTCCCGTGTAGGGGTATCAGTGTAAAGGAGAAAAAGATCTGGTGTCCTATGCAGGACATTTTCCCTCTGCATATCCACACAGAGGTATTTCACATCCTTGGCTTACACTGGAAAATACCTTCATATGCAAAAATGCTTCCCAGATGTGAAGCAGTAGAAAGGAAAGCTGTAAGTGAAGTGGGGAAGCCTATTTTTGCTGTTACTGCATTCTGAAAAGGGCTTGCTTTATGGGTCAAATATTCTGCAAAGCACTGAAATGTATGTGTGAACTTTGCTGAGTGACAACCACTGTACCAGACAGCAATATATCAGAGGACCTAATAACTATGTAAATAGTTTCTTGATGTAATGATCCTGTGTGAAACAAGGCAATTTATTTCAAAACAAATTTAACAGATAAATAATTTTCTGGTGACAGTCCTGGGAGAGTTAACTGTAGTAATCATACTTAGAGAGTTAAGTATTCATACTGTTTTATGATGATTTGTAAACAGACATGGACCTGCCAACTGGAATTGAGGAGACTTTTGTCCTTCTGCTCTGCCAGCACAGCTCAGGAGTCCACAGCTTACAAAGCCAGTGTGCCTTTATATCCCATTCCCATTCCTTACCTGTCAACAGCCCTGCTACATCCCAAAATGTGGTGCGTAGATCACGACAGAAGGACTGGAACAGAATTACAATACCATCAGAGGTGCAGAAGTCGTTACCAACCCAAACCATCTCACAAAATCAAAACCAGGATGTTTATGGTTTAGACTTTCTTGTGGTCAAGCTGTTAAATTGTGCTTCAAGGGAACAAAACAATGCTTCTAAGGCAGCTTGTAGTTGACTTTGCAATACTGTCAGTCTGTGAAATGCAACATATTCCTTCTAAACAAATACGAGGTATATGCTTCACTTACCTTTGTGTGAAAACACATCTTAAGAGACACAGCCAACAAGACTTTCTTTTCTCCCCACAGTTTCTTCATGTGTAAATTTAATTAATTTATTTCTGTAAACTGGATCTTACTGTTTGAATAGAAGATAAGAGTTTTAAGGCTTTTGGTTCACTGTGCTAATTACAATGTAAAACACTTCACGTATGTGTTGCCAAGGACTATTTTGAAATCACATAAATATCTCAGAAAATTGCCCAAATCTTCTTCACTCCATTAGCAAATGTCATATTTACAGATCACCAGAGGACTTAATGGTCACCATGCTCACAGACAGCTGCCAGCACACCGCAGCCAGCGAGGCCATTTGTAATTCTCATTAACAGTTCTACCATTTTTGGTTGTATGAAAAGTGATAACACACTGATCTAACAGTCATTAAGAACTTTTTCTTACTCCTTTAGGATTAATTTGCACTGACCCAGAATTCTCTATTTGCTTAACACAAGCAGTGGGCCACTTTGATGTTATCTGCTTCTATAAACAATAGCGTACAGTTCTCTCCTGGGCTAAAACAGCTCTTGCTCTACTGAGAATTAGCTGTATTAATCATTCTGAAGTCCAAGAGTGCATGATCATAAATTGTGTGCAGGGACCTCACTTAGCAACTCCCAAGACTCTCATTTATCAACATATTTTTCCCTTCCTGGATATTTAGTATGTAGGGAGTAATTTATTTCTGAGTCGGTGCCTTGTGATGCCTTTCATGTTGAAGTAAAGTTGGAAAACTTTCCGCAACAAATATAATTTTTCTTACTTCCTTAGTGTAAAAACAAAAATTACGGACCACAGCTACAGAATGATTCCCTCAAGTGGTCAGAACAGAAAGCACAGGCCAAGCTTGCAGTCACAGAGCTTGAAATTCAGTGAACCCGACACTAGTAACTAAAAACAAGCCAAATTGCACATCAAAAATGCCTTTTCCTAGTTATAAAATTAGAGTTTTAAAAGTGTGGGTCGTCTTTGAAGCTGATACATGCCTCACTTTTCTTACCTTTCAAACTAAGTTGTCAGAACATTATTAAGTTATAATTAAAGCAAGATGAAATCTTCAGAGGACATTAATTTAGTTTATATTTTCCCAGAAAAGGTCTGACTACCAGTGAGTGATGAGTGATGTTTTTGTCTTTGCCATTTATTGGTGTTTTTCCCACCATCAAAACACAATACAAGTCTGCCAAAAATGTAAGGATGAAAAATGCTGTTCCATATCAGGTTAGAGTTGATGTGATACAATTTATTTCATATTTTTAATGCAGCTAGTAAGAAACTTTTATTTAAACTCTCCCCCAAAGTTCAAAATCCCCTTGCAAAAGGATACAAAGTCAGAGGATAAAAAAAATCAAGAATAGAGGGCGCAAAACTCAAATTTTGAGTGCAAAAATGAAAACCTTGGGTCTTATAAGGAAGTCTTTTAACCACATGGCTCAATTTCTTCAGCTTTTGGGATTTTTCATTATTTAAACCAAAAGGGAAGACAGAAGCCCCAATTCTGCTTTCTTTGAGAGGAGCATATGTGAAGTTTTCTCATTGACTTACTGGGGAAAGTCGAGAGTTGAGTAATTTTTGATGTGAAAATAAATTTGGCCCATCTCAGGCAGAATCAGACTCATAAGCTCAGAAAACTTTCTAACATTTTTCCTAGTTTCATCTGAGTTTAACTTTGATTTCAAAGATCTTGCTGTTTTATTGTAAACATGTGGTTTTAAAAGTACTTCACTGATCCAAAGTTATCAGCATGTGAGTTTATTTTATATTAAGTTGTTCAAAAAATATATGAACATAAAATGCCAACAGAAACAACAAAAATATAAATAAATCACCACATTCAGCAGCAGTGCTTTAATTCAGAATGCAATAAAGACAGTCAAGGTTTAAAAAGTTTATGCCAGAGTGTAAACTAAAGGAATGAGTAATTTATTTTTTTTTTCTGCAGAAAGTTTTGCTGCTGCAGCCAAAAAGATTCTCAAAGGTTGTCAAAAAAATAAAATTAAGAAGTAAGAAATGGACAGTTAGAAAATGTTTATTTCCCCTCAAGAAATTCTGGCTTCTGCAATTTGGCATTTTTCTCAGCTTTTGAGAACATTTGTTTTAGTGAAGGCAAGGGCATGCTGTTATATTAACAATTTCTTCCTCTCTTCCCATAAATAAGTATTCAAGAGCTGTGAGCTATCCTCACCTAGAGCTGTGCTGTCTCATTGATATTCATAAAATAATGAGAACAGTTCCTGTAAAAACTGCTCATGCTTCAGAGGCTGCCCTAATTCCTCCTGGATTTTTAATTACAGAAGACTTTGCTGCCAGAGTCAGAGGGCAAAATTCAGCCAGAGTCATGGGAAGCACCGTGACAGATTTTTTAACATAGTAAAACTATCAGTAACTACCTGTGGAAGAACCTTTCTTTAGGACTATGGACATGTGTTGCATATGTACAGATGATAATGCCTTTGAGGTGATGTAGGTGTACCTGAGCCAGTCCTAGCTCAATGTTATAAAACCCATAGAATATGTTAAATTGAAAGAGTCCCATCAGGATCACTGAGCCCAACTCGTGGCCCTGCACAGGACACCCCAAGGGTCATCCCATGTGCCTGAGAACATTTTCCAAACTCTTCTTGAGCTCTGTCAGGCAGGTGCTGTGACCACCCCTCTGGGGAGCCTGTTCCAGTGCCCTTGCCCTTCTTGCTCCTACTTGCCCTTCTTGAAAACTGGGACAATGTTAACCAGCTTCCAGTCAGCTGGGGCCTCTCTAGAATCTCAAGATAGCTCAATATCAGCAAGAGAGGCTTTAGGATGACATCAGCTAGTTCTTAGAGGATTCTTGGATAAACCCCATCAGGTTGATAGATTTGTAGGGGTCCAGCTGAAGCAGCAGACCTCACACAGTTTCAGGGTTGCCTGTGAGCAGATCATTCTCACAGTCATGGTCCTCCACCTTAGGGCACTGAGACCAATTCAGTCTATCATTCTTGTTGACGACAGACAAAAAAGAATGCATTAAACACCTCTGCCTTGTCTCTGTCCCTGTTTGTGAGGAGACTGTCCCCATCTTTTCATGGGCAGATGCTGTTTCTAAATTGCCATTAGTATATTTGAAAATCTCTTTTTATTGTACCCCACATTTCAGGCCTTCAACTCCAGTTGATCTTTGGCCACGTGAACTTTCTCCCTGCAGTGGTGAGCAGCACCTCTGTTTTTCTCCCCATGTCACCTGACCTTGCCTCCACTGGGCATGTACCTTCCTTTCTCACCTTGTTTCTATGAGAAGATTCCTATTCAACCAAGCCAGCCTTCTGCCTCACCTGCTTGACTTCTCAGTTTGTGAATTTCCTGCTTCTGTGCCCTTAGGAGGTGATGTTTAAAAAGCGACGAGTGCTGATGGACCCTGGCATCTGCAAAAAGATTTTCACAGGGGACTTTACTTACTAATTCCCTGAGCAGCCTGAAGTCTGCTCTCCTCATGTCCAGAGCAGAATTTTGTTGGCACTTCGGGCCTTGTTCACTAGTTTGGCTGATAGGTCATTTTGCAGGAGTAAGGACATTTTAACCCTGCACCTCCCTCCACAGAGTACTGCAGACTACTTATAATGCAGCTAATCTCTAGAACATCAGCTCATCTTTATTTAAAATGCTGTGGATGGATGCTTGACACAATCCTCAAGAGCTGTTTTTTCATCACCCATACACTGAGAACTGTACCCCTGGCTGAAACAAAAGCAAGTAGGGGCTTTCAACTGCCCTCACTTCAATGGATGGTCAGCAGGCTTTTGACTGCTTGTACTGTGCTTCTTTTTATACTGCTGCTGCAGCAAGATTTGATCTGGGCTTATGCCTTGAGCATTATCTACTGGATCCTGTGTCTGTAGCCTGAGACAATGAAACTATCTGCCTAATTTAAAATCCATTTTAAAAGTTACAGCTCTTCCACTGCCCTTGTCACTCATGCTTTCATCAGCATACCTCTGAGGAATTGCATAATTTAAATAAAGCTATTATTTTATTGAGGTCTTGCTATTGTTATTATTACCTCTCCTGAGACTTAATTTCTGATATTAATTTTGTGTCTTCCATTAGCTGTCACAGTGTACTCATTTATATTTATAGAAAATTCAACTTTTGTTCTGAAAGCCTGTTTCCAAAGTTTGCAGTGCTGAAATATGTGTTTACTTATGAAAGTCCAAAGTCCTCATTTAGTGTCTCATTACATGTGAAGGTAAAAATTATAAAGGTAAAACACTGAAGGTAAAACACATAAAATTGTGTTTGCTGGTGGCATTACAAATAACAAAGAAAAGTTTTAAAGTTCATTTTAGTCCTTTCTTTTTATGGCTGTATTAGGTGGCTCACTTGCATCAATAATTTCATGGTACTATGGCAGAGGCCATGTAGACCCAAAGCTCCATTACCGAGGACTCTTATACTCCCTAGACCACTCTGTGAGTACAATTGTGCAACAGGCAATAGATGAGGGGTCTATAGATGCCTACAGAAGTCTTTTTTGGTGTTCATTTTCTCACTGCAAAAATAATTTGCCACCTCAATTCATGACACCAGAAGGCTGTCTCACTTGTGGAATTCCTTAAAAGAAACGCCAGCTGTGTGTTTAGAATCTAAAACACAGGTAGTTGAAATTATACTGTGACATCACACATCCCAAATTCTCTGCAGAGATTTAAGAATGGGGTCAGTGGGTACCTGCCCTTTGCAAATGTAGTCTTTCCAGTCGGTGTTCCCTTGTGTTCTGGATCCCTGCTGGAGGCACAGCATTTCTCTAAGTAGGATTTCCTTCAAAAGCTTAAGAAGGGGCAGAGAGGAGAACAGCTGCATTCAATTACCAAAAGCATGTGTCTGCTAGTCAGGAAGAAAGGGTGACTGCTGCTGCTCAGACAGAACAGCTCCCTGTGCTCTGGAAGCAAACTCTGGCAGATCAAAAATATATTTTATTTTGGTGAGAACACTAGTTTGGAAAAAGAACGCAGCAACTTGCCTTGATGGAGCATGGCACCTGATGAACTTGCACATTGTGGTGATCCCTTTAAAACAAACAAACAGAATCTTTCAAAAATCAGTTTCTCCTTATAAATTGTTTCTGCTATAGTTTGGGGGTTTAGGGTAAAGGAGTAAGCAGCCTTTGATCAGGATTTATCTTGAACCTGTAAAAATGAATAGACAGAACTTGATGGTCTGTGTGGGTAATTTGCCCCCTAAACATCCTCTCCCAATTGTTCTCTTCTGGTACTTTGCTCCCTGGAACCTTGGTTTCTTTCAAAGTGGAATATGAAAGTGATAAATGACTGCTTGAGGAAGAGATCACTTGATGGGAGGATGTGGCCCGATTTTAGTAACAGAGACAGTGTCAAGAGCTCCATTTATGATGCAGCTGAATGTAGAACAGCAGGAAATCAAGAATCTGCTCCCTGTCAGCAGGTACTCTACAGACCCAAAGTGAAAACTCAGATGAAACCATTTGGACAGATATTCTATTCCTCAAACATTGGCTCTGCTTTTGACATGGTGTATCAGGTTCTGTAAGGTGGTGGAAAAGAGAGGATGATTCTGGGAGGGCTTTAAGAGCAGACCGCAATACAATGTTCATGCAAAAACTCTCAAAAGGATAGGCATATTTTAGGTTTTGATTTTTTTTTTTCCAAAATGTCTGTTGACTTTTTAAAATACTGAATTGCAGATGACCACCATTCTACACGGAATTAAACAGAGCTCTGAAAGTGAACTGGAAAAATATACAGATTATGGGCCTTTGAATTGGAAAGCAGCCAACATTGTTCCTGGGATTTAGGTGATCTCGGGTATAGGAGCATTTAATATTTAACTTGTGAATAGTCTCCAGTTAATTTACTGTGGGATTAAAAAAAAAAAAAAAAAAAAAAAAGAAAACAAAAAAAAGCCCAGATTACAAAGTTCAAGGATTTTAAAAGTAAGTGAAGGAAGGAGAAGGTTATACTACGCTTAATCCTACAATTTCCTTACTGCTAATGAGTTATAGGAGGGTATGCAGTTGTTCTAGCTTCTGACCTGTGAAAGGCAAATAGGAATACAGGTTCTGTTGCCCTAAAGCAAAATCTGGTAATTCTACCCTCAGAATGCTCCTTGTGAAGCACCTTCTGACTAGGAGTTCAATGAACTCCTAGTGTGAGGGTCTTGAAACCATTCAATATGAAAAGAGTCACAAAAAATTTCTTCTGAATCTGCAGTCACTTCAGCTTTGGAAGTTTTTGCATCATTAGTTATAGATAATAGGTATATTACCATTACAGCATTACTGAAACTGGTCAAGGCTCTGGCACCGGTGAGAAGACACATGCTTGAGTTTTGCAACCCTTTCTGATAGGCTGAAAGGGACTGTTTAGAGGCAGAGGTAGATGGTGATGCAGAAGAGAATTAGGGACAGAAGGTGGGAACAAAATGGCCAACAGCAGCAAGGACAGCTGGGGCTGTGCAGTTGCATAGGCAGATGGAACCTTGGACACAGGGGAGGAGACTGCTTGGGTAGAGCTCTGCAAAAGAGTCAGTGTTGCTCATATCTGAAGTCTGAGACAACATGAAGAAATGGCTTATGACCAAAGGAGTTAAGCAGATCTGTATAGTGAAGAAAACTACTATCTTCCTATTCCCTTTCTGTAGAGGAGGAAAAGATTCCTATAGGTCCTTAGGTGAAAAAGAGACAGACGAGACAGAAGGTGGAAGGTGGTACCTCTTTGACCCTGAATGTGACACTCATGACAGAAGATGAATAAACATCTTGTTACTTTTGTGTCTTCTGCCTGCATTCAGGTTTCCTTGTGTGCCAGACTTGGCTTCCCTGTCAGTTCCCATGGCACTAGTACTTGTGGGTCAGGCTCTTGTGTCACACGAAGTTGCAGCCATGCTCTTGTGCAGATATTTAGACAGGGACTGAGCCTATCTCTTGAAACTGCATATCTTTTTTTTCTTTTTTTATTTTTTAAGATAAGCAATCAAATACAATAATTCATTCAATGCAGGTTTTTTTTTTTGGTTTTTTTTTTTTTTTTTTTTTTATATCAGCTGCTTGGAACATGCTCCTTCTGCTTCACATCTGTTTCAAGACATGCAGTTAGCTTCTGTTTCCTTGTTATTCCATCTGCAGTTTCACAGCTGCATGTGTCCTACACACTGCTGTTTTGTTCAGTGACTGCATTTAGATTAAGTCTTTATTTCTTTCTATAGTCACCATTCTGATAGATGTACGTGTCTCTTCAAGCCCACCTAGGGATCAGGATTGAAATTGTATCTACCTCAGTATAATTTGCTAACATAAAGGATAGGCAAACCATACTTTTCATTTGATTTAGTTACTAATTGTAAACAAAGTTTTCTGTATTTTTTATTTTTAAGTTAATTCTCATCTGTGGGAGGTGATGGTAATATTCAGCTTTTGTACATCAGTGTCCTGAGCACTACTGCAAAAGGTTTTATCTTTCAATATCCAGCATTGTTTTCAGGAACTGTGTGGCTGAAGGAATGGAGTGCCAAGGTTTTTCTCCACATGTAGATGTTTTAACTACTTAAACAGACACAAAAATTTGTCAGTGTTACATCATATCACAGCACATGCCCAAAGTATTCAGTAGGCTCCCGGAATTTACAAGAAACAACACCAGCTATCAGATTCTGTCTGTGAGATACATTGCCTCCCTTAAACAAAATAAAGGAAAATGAAGAGGTTTTGTTATTCTCAAACCTCAGGATGCTTTACCAATTGAAGTGCCAGTTTAAGCTCCTCTTTGATATTCTTCCTTGATGAGAGTACATGGTGGCCATAAATCCAACTTGGCAATGATTCTGAAGGGTCACCTGTGGATATTGTTTTTCGTGGTGTTAAATAGACTGTAATGGTCTCATTATTGCTCCAGAAGGACAAGTGGAAGTCCCATTGGTCTTCTTGCTGTCTCATAAATAATTAAAAGTCTGTTTTAACTGGGTCTAACCTTTGTACAGAGTGGGTGAACTTCACCGCATAGCAGCAGCAGAAGAGATGCAGAAAAATATCATCCATCATTGATGTACTAAAACATTGAGATATCTAGGAATAAAAACAAAAGACTAATAATCAAGTGGTAATCAAGCATTTTACAGGCAAGTAGAACAACTGTCTTTCTGTACAGATATGAATAGTTTTAGCATCCTCCATCATCCAGATTATTCTTCTTTTTTTTTTCACATTTTACCACATGACCTGTCAGCCAAGTATCCAACATGAGAAATTTGACTGTGGAGTAGGTGAGAAAAGTTCAAAATGTTTATTTTTCATCTTCTGCCACAGGTAAAATACAAAAGAAGAAGGATTAAAGAAGGACCAGATTCTTCCTACTATCAGTTCAAAACTTTCAAGTGGGAATGACTAAAATAAAATCCTGCATTTGAATACTTTAATTAGTCCTATTCAACTTTCCATTTTGAGTATCAGCAGGGTCTAAAATTGAACTGGATTCAATAGCTAAAGTACAATGCTGAAATCTGCCACATCTCACCTGGAAAGTCCCCAGGTTTCTTGGTAGCAACAGCTGGTGTGAGCAATCAGGAGCCAGGTCTGATCTCACAGATGTTTCATCATGACAAAGTTTGGGGTAGTGCAGAAAATGTTCCTGCTGTTGGATACAGGAAAGATAATCTGGAAAAGAAATGTTAAACTCCAGCAATGAAATTGCAAAAGAAGATTAAAAAAAAAAAAGGGGGTGTAGAAAAGGAGAACCAAAGAGAGAAAAACAGAGACAGAAGACAGGAGTCTCTCAAAAGTTTCAGTATTACAAAAAGGCAGACATAGGTTGTCAAAAAGAAAATGATCTGTATGTTTTCACTGTAACTGTTCCTCTTGTCTCCTTTGTTCTTAATTTTAGGAAATGAAAATATCTTCCATAGAAATCATGGCAAGTTCATATGGAAAAGACATAGTTTAATAATTCTGCCTTTGAAGTTCACTTCTGTGTAATAGTATTCTCTTCTTGACCCTTACATTCATGGACCAAAGAATACATGACAGTTAGAGGAAAAGGAAAGCTCTGAACACCCATCACAGGAGCAGATGTGGGAGGGATTGCTCTTCCAAGATGCTTGTTAGCAACCACACAAAGCAAAGAGCCTGACACAGGGAGAAAAAGGAGTATTTTAGAGCAGGAGTAGCAGGAAGCTCCAATGGCATATTTCAGAAGATTGACAGGACTAGCAGCTCCTATTCCAAGCTGGTGGCAACGTGTCTGGAGAACACCTTGATACCAACAATCAGGGGAGTCTGAAGTCAAGCAGCTTTACGTGTGGAGGCCAGGGGAGGTTTTGAGCTGCTTTGCCCTACTGATCCCTGAACTTCATGGGTGTTAGAGGACTTGCTCTCCTGCCCTTCTTGCCAAGAAAACAAATCTTTTTCTTTTAAGAAGACACTCATCTTAAAATCCCCAGCTTAAAGACATTAAAAAAAAAATAAATCCCAAGAGCACGGTGCTTCCTATGTATTTTTGTGGAAACTCTTTACAGTGCCTTGGGAGCTCCTTACAGTCTAATAGTCCACATTTTTACACCTTCTCTTTCTATTCTGAGCTATTTTTTACATTTTTCAGCCAATTTAAGGGGAAAACAGTAAAAGCAGAAAGACAGAATGCAGGTAATTTTATGAAGTAGCTGTAATGGGTGGTAGTTTCCAGTTGCATGCCACAGAAACCCAGTGGTACTGCTCAACATGTCTGTGGGGTGAAGGGGCACTACTTGGAGAGATTTATTAGGTTCTTAACCTCACGTTAAAAAGGGAAGATAAATAGAGGAAAGTCCCCTCCCAATAGACCTCAATTACTTACAAATAGCCAGAAGACACATTGAAAAGCTAACATTTTTTTATCACAACCCTCATTATTCTTTCTGTAACTCTTTTCTAAAAGCTGAACTGATTAATTACATTCAAGCTGAAGTGAGGAGTTCCCTCTCCTTAAGGGGAAAAAGCCCAAATACAACAACAACAAAAAACCTCCCCCAAACCCAAGGGCATTTCTGCATTCTCCCTCTAAGCCCCCTGCATGTACACTCAAATACACTGCTGTAGAGATGTCCACACATGTGGCCATTTGTGCTCTACCCTCCTGTTCAAAAGCCCTTGTGCATTTAAGGAGCAGATCCAAAGCTTCATAAAAACAAAGTCATTTTACTGACTTCAGGAGGTCAAGACTCTTATATAAGCAATTTGAGGAAAAAGAAACAAAAAAACTATTAGTTCTTGCTGACATTTTTGTGCCCTGCAAAAAAAAACAACTTGAATTTTTCATTAATTCCACATTGAAGTAGGAGTACACAAACTCCTGAAGGTGGCAACTTGACTCACAGCAGCAGTCCAATGGCAAACATCGTCATTTACTGATCATGCCTCGGTGTTAACTCATATGGTTTCTGTGCAACCTGAGGGTACAACTATGGGCTGTTTGCAATATCCCAAATTTCCCCTATCGTCTCTAATGTTTACTTAAACTCTAGAAACTCAGATGTGGATTTTCATTCATTTTCTGCTAGAAAATATTGTGCTTTTACTGACTGTAGCTATTGTCTACTGAATGCAGTTATGGGATGGAAAGCAAACAAACCCTGAAGATGCAGGTGTGTGATGTGTTGAAATCTGATAGTGCTTGCTGCCTGTAAGTAAAATAAACAGAATTGACTTATACTAACTTAAGTGTTGCTTGTAACCTCAAAGTAATTTTTTGCTTTTATCTCTTACATATATATATATAGGTGACATTTTAAAACCCTAGGTCTTAATTAATTTTCAGGGGGAGTTTTTTCCTAATTACATAGGATAGATTCTGATCTTTGACATTTGGTGGAGTGTAATGACAGAGGAGCGTTGTCCTGTTTTCATCACTGGCTTTAAGGGATTTTACAAAACTTCCCTGTTACAACAGTTGTTTAAAACAAGATCTGGATTTGTCTTCTTTCTGCCAGATCACAATCATCACAGAAATTTTAAAACAAACAAAGAGCCAGAGGCTACCTGTTGCTCTGTGCAGTTACTGAAAGTTGCCAAGGCTGGACCAAAGCCAGCCCTCAGGTCGGGTTTACATTATCGTCAGCAAGAAGGAAAATCAGGTCCTGAAAAGAAAGGTACTGTAGTTAATAAGAAATTGAAAAAATCTGATTAGCACATCTGCAATTAATCAAAGCTGTCACAAATAATTCAATGAAACGTAACTCTTTGCTGAAATCTCTTTTGACTCAGTTTACAACAGTCTGAACAATTGTGCTCCCCTTCAGGAAAACAAACAAACAATTTCCCTGGCTAACAAGAAAGGGGGTATTGCTTTAACTCTATGTGGGATGAGTTTTTTGTGTACATATCACTACAAGGCACATTGGACATGTTTCCACAGCACTTACAGAGTAAATTTATATATTTCTTAAGGGCTTGTACTCTTAACAGGGTGGACTGACAGGCTGCAGGACTGGATGAATTAAAGACATGTTTGGTTTGGTTAAGTACCTGGATGAGAGGCTGCAAAGAGAAGTTTGGGGCCTGTTGGAAATGTACATAATACAATACATTTTCTCAAGGTTCTGTGTTTGATCAAAGCTCCCTTGTGGTTTCAAGAGAAGCTGTGTCCATAAGGAAATCCCTTTTTCATTTAATTTTTGTTTTATTTTATTTGAACGTAAAACCGAAGCTTTGAAAGCTTATTTTAAACCTTAAAGATCCCTTACAGCTTTTCCTAAGAAGCTATAACATCAATAATGATGCTCTGGCTTCCTGAATTTCCCTTCCAGTTTTCTTGGATTCATTACTTTTCCCTCTCCAGGAGATGAAAGCTGGCTCTGAGGTACAGAACGGATACCCCTGGGGTTTTGGTGGTGAGAAAGCCATCCTTGCTTGGACGCAGAGAGGCCGTGATCCTATGCATTATTGAGCAGCTATGGAAGAAAGGGGAAACTGGTGGACCCAGAGATTTAATAGCAGCATTCTGATCCTCTTCTATTTAGCTACAGTAGAGCTAGTGCAGCAGGAGATCTCCCCCAGCTCCTGCTGCAAAAGGAGAGTCTAATGTAACCAAAATGGCTTCATGCAGCCCAGCTTCATTTCCTACACATTTCATTGCTCTTACCACAGCCTACATTTGGTATCTGCCTGTCTACTTCCACACAGCTCTACAGCGTGGCTCTGTGTCTGCCTGGAAAGTCCTTCATGAAGGGGCTCCATTGTAGACACACAAAGAATGGAGATTGCAGGAGAAGAAAGAACCCTCCAGGTGATGGAGGGACCACCATGGATGTTTGCACGTGTATAAAGGAGTGCAGTACCACAGAGTTCCTAACAAACACACAGTCCTGTTGTGTTTTCCTTTTAATATTGATCCCAGGACAGACATGGTATTCTCTATCCATGCACACTGATGAGTGCCAACACCCAGACTAGAACTCCAAACTTGCAAATGCAGCTTCTTTAAATAGCACACAGTGCTCTGTCTTGGCTCTGCACATAGTTGTTGTTGGGTTTTTTTTTTTCTACTTTTCTCTCCCTATTTTGTTATGTCAC
This sequence comes from Cettia cetti, assembly GCA_013401135.1. Taxonomy (NCBI): domain Eukaryota; kingdom Metazoa; phylum Chordata; class Aves; order Passeriformes; family Sylviidae; genus Cettia; species Cettia cetti. Next base: position 44,131 of record VZUI01048171.1, on the reverse strand, counting down.
ATTTTAATATTTAGTCCTGTAAGCTGCGAAACCCAAAAAGTATAAGGGGCACAATCTATAGAACAGCTCCCAAAATGGTCAATTTCTGGTGGGAACGGACTATGCTTGTCACATCTAGGAAGCATCTTAACCACTAATGTCATTGTGCAGAGAAAGAAGGTCCCATAATAAATAGAGCAGTAAGGATGAAGTGGATGTATTTTATAGTATTAATTTCACAGAACACAATGTAATACACTTAGGAGGACTTTTAAGTATCATAATAATGGGTTTATCTCGTCTTAGCCAAAGTGTAAACAAACAAGAAAAAATAGAACTCTCAGTATTTCATTAACTTAATATGAATGGAGCGCAATAAAATTGGATATAGTGTTGTACACTTCTCTACAACCACAGCTTTGGATGGTGTACAAGTCTTGGAAATAGCACTGCTTTGTGGATAATAAAATAATGTGAACAATGAATATCTGATCCAAGCATTGTTGGATAATTATTATTAGAGATGTGAATATTTCCAAGAAGGTAGCTTTTATTATTGTTCATCGATACATTCTGTAACTCTTTTTTTCATGTATATTGCTGGCAAAATATCTAGGGTGGAAAATCTAGGCAATTCATTTCAAGTATAATGTGTAGGCCAGGAGTTTTGCATTAACATATCTGCTAGGCTGCACAGAATTTATAACCCCTTAAAGCAGTACAAAGGGTTTTAGTATTGGATATAAATTATGCATAAAACACTCAGCGTGAACTGTTGTCCCTGTTTTAAGGTAGATACACCAGGCATAAAAAATAAATGACAAAATCTACATTAATGTTAAGAGGTCAACTTTAAACTGACAAAATCAAGGAAATGCAGAATTACTGCTGAATCCTTCTGTCACTCATTTTACCCCCTACTCAGTTCACACTGGGTCATCCCTCTTCTTTCCACACTGGAGTAAAACCTCTGCTAACAAAATGAGCAATCAGGAGTCACTGCCTTGAGTACATGTGGTGCAGGTGGTGACTGGGGTCCACTGCTACTGATCTGCTCTTCCTTCTCAAGAAAGAAACCCCCCCATTCATGTAAGAGATACAACTTCATTTCTACCTAGGAACATTCCCCTCCTAGGTGCTCCTCCCTTCCATCTTACCCTACCAGCATGTGTTACACTCAGTCAACATTTAGCCTGACATACCCCCCTTTAAGAAAAGTTCTATTCTGTTAAAATGGAACCCAAACATGGTTTGGCCCTCAGGACACGGATGAGATGTAAGTAATAGTATTTCAAATAATTCAGAGTTGGTTGTGTTCCAAAGTGTATCACATTAATTCCCTAAGAGCTAAATAATTACAGCATTGTGAAGGGTAAGACTTGAAGGGTGAATGTGAAGCAAAGCTAATAAGAAGAACTAATTACAGATTGTGCCCCAATAAAATACTTGGATCCACACATCTACATCACCACTAACCACTATCAACCTTCCTATTTTGGAAAAGAGATAAAATCATTGGAACTAAAGACTGACATTATTTGCCCTAATGCACTATCTTACTCCTTTTTAAACCTGAGGAAATAAACAACCCATGCACACATGCATATTCTGTGAACATGGGATATATTTTAAAAGACTTAAGGGCAAACTTGACTTCAAATGTGGCAATGGGAATATGGGTTGCATCCATAAATTTCATGTTCAGAAGGGACTATTGCGTCAACCCAGCCTATTTGGAAGAGCTCTCAAGATCACAAGTTTTCTTTCTTCTCTGTTAAAGAATTGATTTCCTTGTGTCACCCTTATTGACAGTGATTAGATCAGCAGCCAAATTAGTGAACGTTATCAAACTCAGTAACTTGTAAATGAAGGGGAAAGATGTTCAGCTGAAAGGCCTCAAGTGACAAAGGCCATAAGGAATTATTTTACTTCAGGGAGCAATTACACACTTAAAAAGTAATTTTAGTCCCACCTGTAGCCATTGGATTGCATTATGTTCTAGTATTAGAGACCAAAAAGGTCCCTGTTGCCACGTGCAAGTAATTACAGATTGTGATCTAGTTGTTTTTGTGAACCTAATAATCCATAACAACCTAACTGCCAGTCACACATGGAAGGTTTCAGTCATCTACTTCTGTACCTAAGTCAATAATTGTCAATCCAAAAACTTGACTTGTTGCTGACAGAGGGTAGACTCATCCAAATTTTCTAAAATATTTCCACTTCTGTAAAAAAAAAATAAATTTAAAAGCAAAGAAACTTGAGATTTTTCTTTCAGCAACTAAGGTGGAAAAAATGCTGATGCTTGTAGGGTCAGTTGCTGCTGCAGTTTCTGTAAGACCTGGGAACATTGTCTTAGATGTGATTGTCTGAAGATGCTGTGTCTAGCTGCTGTTTTGGGAAGACTCTTTCAAATTAGTTAAATCCAAATATTTCTTTCTGCTATATTTCTACAGGGACAAATGTATGTCTGCCACATCTACTCCACTTCAGAAAGGTTAATAGTTAAAACATGAAGCTCACAGAAATGTTGATAAATGTCTTTTAGACAACTTTGAGCAAAAATTATCAAGTCCAGTTTTCAATATATTTATGACACTTAAGTTTAAAAAAAAAGGTGCTGCTCTGATGTTCTTCCACAGATATTCTGGGTTTGAGGGTGATTCTTCTTGTCTAGGATACTCAGCATTCTCAGCTCTAGACCTTCTTACATAGCTAATTTGAAGGTGGGTCCTCCTTGCCACCCAAAGGATCCAGGTGACCGTGATAGCAGCATGAAGGCTGAGCACAGCTGGTCCAGCACATCTTTCCTACAGCTGCTACAGGTCAGGTCCCTCTCACAGCACCATGTGTAAGTGAGGGAAACATTTTCTGCTCCTAGAATAGTCAAGGAATTCTGAACCAAAGACTAATTGTAATCTCATGCAATCAGTGCAATTTCACCTGATTTATTGGTGACACTCCAGGGCAGCAAAATCTGTCCTATTATACAGGACATATTATTATGTCATATATTATCTGGAGAAAAATTATTGGATATAGAAGAGCTGAAACTGGAAAGGTACAGGGCTTGGTGACGCAGCTTATGATAGCAAATATTTTCCCTGTTTGGTACTTTCTTGCCTTAAAAAAAAACAAAAAACAAAAAACAAACAACAGAAAAGTAATTTTCAGCTATTTTTCATTATATAAATTTTTACCAGAAATTTTGGCATTTGCTGACATTTGTGCCTTTCCAGGATACCTGAAAGGATGAGTAGCTGGAACTAAAAAGGCTCTTGAAAAAGAATTAATTGATAACCCAGTTATTTGAATTTGGGTAGTCTAGTGAATTATGAAAGGGTGTTAGTTGGATGTATTCTTTAACATTTAGGATGAGAAATTAGGCTGTGATTTTTCTTTGGCGCAAAGGAAAGGCACAACTTTATTGCAAAAGTGCTGAAAAACAAAACTAATTAACCCTTGCTCCCAAACCTAAAAGTCATGAATTAACTAAATAAAAGGTAATGATACCTAAATAATAGTTTTATGGCAATGATGAAAAAGCATTAATATAGGAGTGGAATGATGTGTGCAGTGAATTTGCTAACAGAAAGTAATGCAAATAGCCAATATGGAAACATTAACAAAAACATTACTATACAAGCAACCTTTAAGCTCTGAGTGAGCACAAAGATTCAGCCATGCTTTTGACTTTTCTTATTTGAGGAGTAACAACACTTCAAGTACCAAAATGTAAAATCTGTTCTACAAATGTCTATTTAGTTACAGTCTTTCATGAGGGCATTATGGCTTTCAGGTGCAATAAACTACCCCTCTTTGTAACAACACCCCTTTATAAACACAAAGCAAATCATTATGTGGAAAGGGGAGAAGTTAAAAGCCCTAAATCTTCCATTCCCAAGGATACTGTTACCTTCAGATAGAATGTATTTTTTTATGTGTGTATTTACTGCTTAAATGTAGTATATTTCCATTGGGTTTAACTGACAAGATTTTAGGTAGTTCTTCATTACTGATTTATATATATACATATAGACACATATATGTTCAACTACCCATACACTTTTTTGCTCCTGTTTCCTAGCATAAAATTATTGCCTTCCCTGGAACAACGAAAATGCAACTGCTTTCTAGACCAGTGACTATTCTTTCTTTGAAGAGGCTCTTAATAGGATGCATGAAACATCTGGAAGAATTAAATCAAGGGTGATGGAATTCCCACTGGAGAACACGTCAAACAAGAAAAAGAGTCTTGTGGAACAAATAAGATTTTGCCCTGAGAATTAGCAAGTACAACAGCTAAGCTTAGTATTGGATTGAGATGAAAACTCCTAAGAGGCCTATTGATACTCTTTTTAAACATCCACCGTGCCTAAAAAAGAGAATAATTTGTGTAATACAGTCTACAAGCAAAATATCTGTTTTCCCCTATTCACAACCACTATTCAGAGAAATTCCTGAGATCCACAGCAATTAACAGGTAGAGAAGATGGTGTGGGTGGCAGACTGCACCTAATAAACACACCACCATTAGGAGAATATCCAACTATAGCTCTAAAGCTGCAGTGGGTATGGGAAACCCAAGTATGGTAGATTCATAGGGACCCATAAAGAGAACAATTATCATCTCAGCTCAGGTTGTTAATTTTGGCACTTGTGTAATTCCTGTTGCCACACCAAAGCTGAACTTCATTCAGTGTCTTTCTAAGAAAATATTTTATTAAGGAGAAAATTAAAAACAGCCTCAGAAACTGATAGTAACCTGTCTGCCTTTCACAGTTGTATTCTCATTTATTCACAGTTGCCAAACCAAAAAAAAAAAAAAAAAAATTAAAATGTGTCTCTACACTAATACAAACTTCTCCAAAATCGCACTGTAAAGTGGTGAGTTAAAGCAATTTAGTGAATAATTTAATGAGAACATGCCTAAAGGATGGGATGCCATCCAAAGGGAACTGGACAAATTTAAGAAGTGGGCCTGTGGAAATCATGAGAAGTCAAATAGGACCAACTGCAAAGTGCTGCACCTGGGTCAAGGCAGCCCCTGGTCTCGACACAGACTGAGGTGAACAGATCAAGAGCAGTCCCTGGAGGTGCTGGTGGGTGAGAGACTGGGCAGGAGCCAGCCATGTGCACTTGCAGCCCAGAAACCCAGCCATGTCCTGGCCTTCATCAGAAGCAGCGTGGCCAGCAGGCCAAGGCAGGGGACCCTGTCCCTCTGCTCTGCCCTCATGAGACCCCCCTGCAGTGCTGTGCCCAGCTCTGGGATCCCCAGCACAGGAAGGACATGGACCTGCTGTAGCAAGTCCACAGGAGGGACACCAAGATGCTCAGGGGGATGAAGTATCTCTCATACGAGGAAAAGCTGAGGGAATTGGGATCGTTCAGCCTGGAGAAGACAAGTCTGCAGGATGGCCTAAATGGGACCTTCCAGCACCTGAAAGGGAGCCTACAAGATGGAGAAAGGCTTTTTATAAGGCCATAGTGACAGGACAAGAGGAGAATGTCTTCAAAGTGAAAGACAGAGGGTTTAAGTTAGATATAAACTGTGGGTGCTCCACCCCGGAAATGTTCAAGACTAGGGTGAATGAAGCTCTGAGAAAACTGGTCTAAGTGAAAGATGTCCCTGCCCATGGTAAGGAATTGGAACTAGATTATCTCTAAGGTCCCTGACAACCAAAAACATTCCATAATTTTATGAGAATGAATTTACTTTTACTGGGGAAATAAAATGCTCTTTTGTTCATATTCTAATGGAATCCATCCAATCTTTTTCTATTTCTCTCTTTACATTCCCATAAATTAAAAGACTTATGAAAGACAAGTGGTAAAGAATGGGCCAGACTATGACTGGAATATATTCTTGGATGAAACAAAGGAGGTTTTCAAAACTCTATTTCTTATTGGTCCAAAGGCAGTTCAAGAGAGCAGTGGTATGATTTTCCCCTGTTTTTTCCTTCACCCTCATTTAGTGGAGAATGCTCTGCTCATGGAAGAGGGAACAAGGTGAGCTGACTGCAAGAAGCCCAAGTGATCTTGGACTGGAGACGCATTTAGTGGTTGGATTACTTGATGTTGTTCTACTAAAATATTTTAGCTCTTTTAGATTTATTAAAAACATAACTCCTGAAATATGTTACCTTTTATTTTTATTTTGACTACAAAGAGTCTTTGTTTTTTCACTACAGCAGGATTTGAGAGGAAATTGATTTGTTACTGAAGGTGGTGGGAGAGCAGATGTTCTGCTGTGGACAACACAGAATGTGTTTGTAGTACTGCAAAATGCAAAATGACCACTTCCTTTACCCTTTTGTATCTCATGCAGTGGTTCCCTTGCCTCTCCAGAGAGGCCATATGATTTATAATTATAAAAGGTTTGATCCTTTTCCATCTCCTGGTCGTGTGTGGAGGGGATCACCGACTGCTGTATTCATGGTGAAACTCAGTATGCTGGGCCTTTACTCAAACCACTGAATCACTTATATTGAAGAAAAAAAGAAGCACAGTAGGAAATATTATAAGGATAAAACTGACTTTTGGCATCTCTGTGGAAAATAAGCTTCCTATGCAGATAAAACAAAGTTATTTTCACCACAGTTAAATATTGAAACAATATGAACAGTACTCTGAACTGTATAACCTTAAAAGTGGATAGTGCAATTTGCAGACTTCTTCCCACCACATAAATTTCACTGACTATGGATTGGTTAGTACATTGGAGCCTTATGCCTTTTTAGCACATTAGTTTCCTAGACTCTCATTCCTATTATTTTTTTCCCTTGGAAAGCCTTTTCTACAGCTATTCTTCATGCAATTTTAAGAATTATTCCTACTTTGTAGATCTGCATCAGCATGTTGCTGTATTTTTAAAAGTTTCCAGACATGCTGGTTCTCTGCCTTCTTGTTTGCAAATTCAAATTGTGCCAGAAAGATATGCTGCTTTTCTGTGATCACAAAATTAATTGTATTTGTCGGCAGTAGTCTGATTTATGTCTCCATTTCAAGTCACAAATGTGTGATCAGTGCCAAAAGTGGTGGTTAATAGGTCAGGGTGATGAAATTTTTCACTAATGCTTCCCCTTAAGAGAATCTTCATATATTCAAATAATCTAAATTCCTTCTAAATGCTTTGTATTTCTTTAAGCATCTCTTTTCTTAAGATGAATTGGTAATTTGTCCTGCCCAAAGTTAACGCTGGAAAAATGCTTTTTTCTTCAGAAATATTGTATTTATTGTCAGAAGCAAAGTAAAACGGCTCCCATTGTTATGTCTGAAAATGTTTTTTACTGCCAATTTTGAAAATAGCTTTGAACATAATGGTCAAACCCTGCTTTTTTCTCTCATACACAAAGGATTCTATAAATTCTTATAAGTCAAAACCCATACAGTTCATAATAATGAATATTTGCCTTTAGTGTCAGCAGATGTTGTGTTTAAAATGTACAGACAAGGAAGGCATTGGCAACTCACAGGGACATTGTTTACAGAGTCAGTGCCTTAATTACCAGGTAGTAACACAAGGCATACTTTAAAACAAAGCAGAGTGAAACACTTGAGAAGTCTGCAACAGTGCAACAAGTAAGACTAATTCTGCAATTTAATAAAATGAAACATTTCATTTTCCTCTTTGTAAACACCAGTAAGATTCATGTCAGCTGCCAACAAATGAAAGATCTTAATGTATTCTAGTGAAGTTTCTTTCAACAGAATTTCTGCTTCATAAGTTTTCTAAACAAGAAAGCATCTGAGCTCCTCCAGCATAGAGCTTTTAAAGGCTATCAAATGGCATTTAAAACACACACACACACACTCTACATACCAAACTCTACTCCTCCTTTCCTCTCTGTGTTAATGGTACAGGGCATCTTCCCCATAATTAAACTAAACCCTGAAAACTTGACCATTGTGGTTGCTAAAGATTCTATGCACTTTTCAGGAGAGGAGGGGCATTAACCACAGTTTCCTCCACAAATTCCCAGCCAGGTAATTGCCTGCCTAGAAATCACCCATCCAGCTTCCACTGAGTAAGCTATTTTTTCACTCACTCTCTTACTGAAACTGCTGGAGGGTGTTGCAGGCATGGGCTGACAGCTGTGTTCTGTCTTAATGCTCTCTTGCTTTGCTGAATATGAAAACACTGCTACCATAACACAATAAAATGAACAAAGTGGCAGGAATATATTTGCCATAAAGTTTAGGAATAGCAAGTAAGCTAATAAAAGCATTGGTAAACCAGGCCATTAATCTCTACAAAAGACACTGCTGTGTAACGGGTTATCCATCACACCAGATAATGCAGATCTGAGGTGAAGAGTTGATGATCCCCAGTTCACACATTCAAGTGAGCACATTTCATCTGTTTTAACTTGGGCAAGAAAAGGAGCAGCCTGGACTTATTTCAAATGTCAACTGTACAAGTAAGACAAAGCCTTAGAAAGAAAACTGCCATTCACCCAGTTTTATTTACAGGCATGCTTACAAAACATTCTTCTGGTTTCTATCTTCTTGGAACTTGATGGGAGCCTACAGGAGACTAAGATGTTCAGACAGAAATTCAATGATGGAGCTCAGAGTAAAATGACACAGCTTCCCAGATACACTCCAGAGATATTTAATAGGTTCTGTCATAATCCATATGTTCTCTTCAAAAAATAGGAATAAAAACCAGCTGCCTTACAATAAATTCTAACTGCAGTATGAGTTAATTTTAAACTGATGTAACATCCAGTCAGTTTTCATTTAAAATGACAGTGGATATCTTTGCCAGATGAAGTGTAGATTTGTAAAAACAGATGAGGAACAGTAAAATGTTTTTCCTTCATGACAAACATTTCTTTTTAACATGGAGCTTTTAGATAATAGGAGGTTGTTCAAGTGAAGAAAGACTTTACATTCACCACCATGATGATGTCTTACTAAAATATTTTACTTTTGGACTCTGTGAGGGACCCCTCAGGGATGTGGCAGAGCAGAGATTGCAAATGGTGCTTGATGCCAGTTTTGCTGGCTATGGCCCTGAAACAACTTGCTGGATCAGGTGGCATTGGGATGGTCAGCACAACCGGGCACTGGTGTGGTGCCTGCTGACTCCAGCCATAGGTGTCAAAGAAAGGAAGCAGCAGGCTAAATTATTTTTATTTGTTTATTTCTACTATTCTAGCCTGAAAGAATTGCCTCTGCGAGGTTCCATGTGATTTAGGTATTTTCAGATATCACCCCTATGAACAGAAAAAAATAGCAAAAAACCAGTTTGAAGTAACCAAGGTCCGCATTACAAAATACAGCAGGCAACCCACCAATATTGCTCATTGCTGTCTGTTTAACTGCTCTCAGCTTCCTAGGAAACCACTAATGACTGAGGAATAAAGTAGGCTTATAGTGTGTCCCAAAGATCAACAGCTTTGACTATGCCAGCCCAAGAATGCAATCATTGCAGGAAAGAAGCATGGTGTGTCTTGGCACACACACTTGGCCATAGTATGGCATGTCAGAGTGACTGGGACAGATGTGTCATTGAGGCCCATTCTGATATCATACAGTGTTTTCAAAATGATGTTTCATCTGAGGTCTCAAAAAGAGCAGATCAGTCAGGTAACCATCCTAAATTCTCTTTGCTTGAGACAAAGGCTTTTTCTCATCTTCCCTTTTCTGAGCTGCTGTCCCAGTTCCTAGAGTGATAATGCCTCTGTCCTTCATCCTGGTCTTATTCTTGATAGCAAGGCTGATAAAAAACCCAAAGCATTTCCAAGGCTGTCTGTACCAAACAAGACAACCTGAATGGTCCCACACAAAAGCCTCAGATTAGATCTGACCAGACAAGAGAGAAGTTTGGGAGTTATCATTTGCTAGATGAATTGGCCAGCTTAGTGTCCAGACCTGGTCTTAAGGACATATAATATTAACAACTGTGGAGAAAGAATTAGAAGCAAGAAACATGGTTATGCCAAAGCTTGACATTTCCATCTCTTTGCATTCTGGCACCCCATTGCACTAAACAAGGGTGGTTAGGAAATACACCAACTTCCATGAAGTGAGAGGAAAAGTAGGGTAGGAGCTTCTTCTGGGAAAAAGAGTTGTCTCTGAATTCCCATAAAATATGATAGGAGAGTCTGATAGAGGTCTGTAAGATTAACAAATTATATTGAGAAACAAACAGGGAATGATTATTTTCTATAATAACAATGCACTCAATGCAATTATTTTAGGCACTGCATTTCAAGAAAATCAAAGGAGGAATATTTTGAACTAAGTTAAATTTTGAACATAGTTTAATTATGAAACTCATTTACACAGAATGCTGAGAAGGCCAAAGCCCTGAACTGGCTCACAAAGGGACAAGACCTGTCCTAGAGGATAGGTCCAGATACTATTGTTCATGTTTAAATGCTAATCCTAATTTTAATCCTAAACTGTTATTCCCAGTAAATTATAAAAATGTACTAAGGGATAGATTACTTCCTGAAAATTCTTTTACACACTCTTTCCTGTTGTAACCAATGCCATTAAAGACTCAGTGCTGGGCTCAAGTGGACTTCTGGTAAAAAAAACAGAGAAAGGCTTCTGTTTCTGAGAGGGAGGTGGGGTGTAAGAATGAATCTTTGAAATAAGTGACAAACATAAAATGCAAAACCAACTGCAATTTTTAAAAAGTATTTTTGACGGACAAGCAAAAATGGACATGCTGTCACAGAGAAAAATGCTATCCCAAAAATAGCATACAGATCTTTTTTTTTCCCTTGTGACAGGTAAGCTTAACCTTGAGTGGGTGGCCTATCTTATCCTTAAAATAATTTTTTTCCCTCTGTAAACTTCTGACTTATATGTTATACTTGTACTCACCTTTAATCATATGGATGCTCCATTGAAAACCATCTATCTTTCTTTTCCCGTACTGTGTTGGTAAGCTGTTCACTGCTTTCCCTTTCTACTTTGAGTAAAGTGGACACATCTTGATGCCTTAAGATTTTAGCTTTTATGTTTTTCAGATCCTGTAGTGCATTAGTGTATAACTCTAAACTCCATATAGAGTGTTAGTAAGCTCTATTCACATTTTGATCAGACAAAACAGTCCTTCCAGGCCTGAGAACCAAAGAGACCCTCTGCCTCAGGCCCCAAAAAGTATAAACAAAAGTGAATCAGGGGGAGGAGCAAACTGGGGATATATGACTTCATTATCTGAAGCTCTAATTGTAGAATTAACTCCTGATATGCAAAACTTATATCTGTCTAACTCATGACCATCATCCATTTGGGGTATATCCCCTTGGGAAGGCTTTACTTGCCCTTAATGTACCTGAAGGCGCTTCATTAAATGTATCTGCTTTTATCTTTTCACTTTGTCTGGCCTCTATTTCTAAGTAAGCCTGAAATAAGCATCAGTCTCACATATGGATGGCCATTGTGCAATGGTCTTTCTGTGGCTAAGGAATCTACTACAAACCGTCCTAATCAAAATCTCTTATTAGCAGCTCCAGGATAGTTAATACTGGGGCAGTAGTACTGTGTCAATGCCAACCAAGAGTGAACTCAAATGATATTATTTACTTGATAAAACAAAAAGCATTTTGGGGATGCAAAGGAAAGCTTTGTTTGACTATCGGATTGGTTAACAATGCAAAAGGATTTTATTTTTCTTTTTTTTTTGTGTGCCTTTCTGTCTGTCTCTTTCTGTCTTTTCCTGCCCAGATGCACTGTAACAAATCTATGAAGTATCAGACCTCTGAATAAGGCAGGACCCTGGAATACACAGGGCTCCTGCTGATTCTTGCCATTTTTTTCAAAAGAACCTCAGAAAAATGTGGTTATTCATGGTATTTCCTTGCTTGGATCTATTCCGTCCCTTTGTCACACAGTAATAGTATATTTGTGCATTTCATAAAGCCTCTTCTGTAGCTAATTCTTGTGAGGCTGGAAACTTCTGGGCAGAAGATAGCACATTTCACCCTAGATACTCACACTGATACCTTCATGAATGTTTTGGTACTGCTCTGTAAAATATTTGTCAGTCCTTTCCAAGGATCTGTGGGCTTGATACGATGTACATTGTAAAAAATCAACATCAGTGAATGTGTTATTGGTAAAGGAATAAGGAAAATAAAAGGTAAAAGGAAATCTGAATGCACAATCTTTATTTGAATGGGAAAAATATCCATTACTATGATGGCTACTCTACATTGCAAGTGACTAGAAAGTGACATAATTTAAATCAGAGCACACTGTTTCTTCCTGAGATTCCAGTTTTTCACTGGAAGCCTGTTGAGTGTGGGTGAAAAGCACACAGTCTGAAAATGAGTGCTCTGTGCCTCCCTGGTATCTTCTTTCTGAAGTCTGAAGTGAAATTTGCAAGTGTGCAAGGATCCTGTAATAGGGGGGAACACTGCAGTGTTCTGTGGCACAGAGAGCCAAAGGACTGAACATGGTGGGCGTTTAGGAGGGTCACAGAAGGGGGAGTGGGATAGAGCTCAGGTCTCCTAGTTTCCTGCATCATCTACTGTAGATACTGTGTTTTATTGTTTATTGAGTCCTAACTGTGCAAATAGAGATTGTTACTTCCACTTGCTGCAGTTAACTATTTCAGGGGAGGATGGCAGCCTACACTGCATAGGAAGTTGGATTCCTTTTGTCCTTCAAATCTATGAATCTGTGAAACCTATAAAGAAATCCTTCCTAACATCATTAGGAGTCTTAACCAGTGTAGGGAGCTCTGGATGCACAGTTCTGTGTGGGTCAGAGCTACTGAGCTTTGAACACTGCTGTTTCCAGGAAACAATGACTATCTCCCAGGGGGAAATTTAGTAAGGGACTCTGTGATGCTCACATCACTCATATCACCACTCACATCTTAGGTGCTGAGGAGCAATACTTACCTATCATCTCCCTGGATAATGGCAGCACCCATTCTTCCCATTTATGCAGAGATCAGCTGATGTCTAAATGTTGATAGAAACCTTGATTTTCTGAGCTTTCTGTGGTAGCCTACATCCCTGCTGATGTGAACATGTGACTTGATAAAAGAAGCTTACAATTTTGATTAAGAAAAACCACATGAAGAAATGTCAGATGGTATGTGGAGCCTGGCCCATGCCTGTTATGAGAATGGACTCCTGCCCTTGAAAATTCAAATGAAAATGTTTATAAGGAAGTTGGTAAGGTAGAATAAATCCCTCTAATTGAGTAACCTAATCTTTCAAACAATCTTTCTCAATACAATGCTATTTACTTTGGATTCAGAGTAAAAAGGGAGTTAAAGGACCAATGGGGCTTTAGGTTTCCCAGTAAAGTGGTGGCATTGTAGGAAAGGGGCAGAGTATGAGATGGTATTTATGGAATATAAATATCTATTAATAAAGCATGAAAAGACAGCTATGCAGCACTGATCACTCCCTCACTGTGGGAATTCCTGTGGATACACAATTCACATAACTTTTCACTCCTCTGTCTAACGTAAAATGGGATTAAGCATGGTTAGAAAACTCTTCACATATAAAGGGTAGGAAGACAGAGAAGAGGCAGCAATTGGCAGCTGCCCCTACTAAAGGAAGACCTGCAGAGCTCCAGAGGAAAGCTTGTGAACTAAGGACAACCTGCTGAACTACAGAGCTGTACATGCTAAAATTCCTTACTTTTAAATTCCTGCAATGTAAGATATTCTTTGGGTGTTTAGGAGCTGGAAACCCTTGCAGGCAGCCCCAGGACATAACCTTGCATTCCTCCATTCTCTCCTGCAGCCCTCTGCCCCAGCAGTGCCCTTCATCCTCACTTCTGTCCACTCACACAGGGCATGTCTAAAAATACACAGAGAGGAAGAACACAGGTTGCCTGCATTTCTTCTTTCTGTAACACTTACTTTGGCTGCTCTCTTTGTACTCTGCCATGCCAGATCACCTCTGTGTGCTTCTCCATTTTGGTATTCCACTTTGTATTGCTTAATGAGATTGTTCTCACTTCCAGCAACCCTCTGAAGCCATAGAAGAGAGGGCAGTAGTAGCATATGGTCAGCTATGGCAGGAGAGTAGACAGCTTACATTTTTATTTTTAAGATCCCAGGAAGTTTTATTTGGGAATGTTTTGTGATAAGGAGAAGGTAAGCAAGAGATTCTTCATTTACTTCTGATAAGACCAGGACTGAGTTTAGCTTCCCTTTCTAGTGCTGTGAGTTTGAGCCATGCACTTAAACCTGTGGAGCTATTCCAAATTTATACTAGTGTGAGGGCAAGTATCTCGACTGTACATGTTTACTAGTGATGGTTAGCCACAGTTTAATTTAAATGCATTAATACCACCAAGCCTTTTGTTTGACCACCCACAGTTCAGAGCAGAATGGAAGTGGTGGCATATTTCCTACCCCAAAATTTGACAGATGCTTAGGTAGATAAGTACTACGTATACACTTCAGTCTGTTCTAGTACTACTTTGGTATTAAAAACAATAATATCAAATCAGGTCTAAGCAATGTGAATGCTACTTTACAGTAAATATCTGCCATGAAGTTATAAGGGTTAACTGACAACCTAGTATTTGTTTAAATTGCCTGCCAACTGTGTTTTTTTCTTCTTTGAAAAATCCAACATGTGCATAATGTCTTCTGTTAAGTCTGGATGACTCTCTTAAATGGAAAATGCACCCTACTGACCTCATTTGAAAAAGCAGTTTGGACTAATATAAATTTACTGCAAAGCCATTTAAATTTCCTATCTGTTCTTTCTGCACTGTTTACTGAATGTGACAAGTTTAAGTAGATCTAAAGTGGATAATACTTTTCATCACATTGTTGCTTCAATTATAACTATTCAAACTTCTGCTTCGTTTCCAAAATGAGAAGAAAAGCAGTGTAAAATATAACTTACTGACTCAGAATTCTGTCAGGCAGCAGTCTTCTGCCTAAACAATAAGAAACTATTAATTCATAATGTGTATATTCAGTATTTCTAGTCACACAATAAGTTGTCCTGTGCATTTGAGAGATCCAAATGGACTGTGAATGCTCTTGTCCACAGCAACAGATGCAGCTGTGAGAAGGAGGCTGGATCTGTCTGCTCAGTCTGGTGTCAACACCAGTCACAGTTGTTTTCCTGAGCTTGTTGCATGACAAATCCCTGGAGGATGTAGGCAGCAGGTGACATACTAGCTTTGAGTAAAAACAAATTCACTTTTAGGAAGCAACTCTTTCTCCTTGGAGTTGGAATAAGTGGTGGGTTTGAAGGTGTTGTGGGTTGCAGGTAGGGTGGTACCTTGTAGACTTACCAGCTTCTGGCTTTTATTCCATCTTTATTGAAAAAATCCTGCTTGGAATTTTTGTTAGTTTCTTCCTCAGATGAGTATTGGAGGATCACTGATCCAGTCATCCTCACATGCAGTCTGTGGGGGCCTGTGGGTCCTGTGGGAGGGATGGGTGAGAGGGGTCATGGCTTTGAGGAGTTTTGGGGGACTTCAGCACCACCTTCCCTTGCAGCATCCACCGTGGGGTAAGATCTTACAGGGATAGGCCTGAGCTCTTCAGTGAGAAGAAAACACTTGAAGAGTGGGCAGTCAGAGAAGCTGAGCACTACTAGCTCTCAGAAAGTTCATGCTGACTTTGAATTACTTCCATTACTTTACATTTCCCCCAGTAGATTATATGAACACTATAGTACCATCAGAAACATCATATTTCAAGAATATCAGGAGGAAAAAAAGCCTTAGATTTTTCTTTAAATGTAAAATGAAAATCTCTAGTAATGGGGAAAGAACAAAGTGAGTTTTAAATTTCTGTATCAATTAAAAATCTGGTATTTCAGTGTAGAAGGTTTTCATGATTCTGTGCAAAACTTACTATGGAAATGTCTATACCAGCAATGGAAAACTAATAATACAGATTGAATGCCAACATCCAAAACAAGTGCGCCTTTATATGCAGCACATTTATTCTTCAGTGTACATTTTTCTTCCATACAGTTTTCTTTCATACAGTTTTCCTGAAATATTTGAGACATCATATATGGTATTAATTTTATCTTCATGGAAAAAAAAAATATTTCCATTTTCTTTTAAAGTCAAAAATTCCTGATCTAGTTAAGGTTGAGCCATTTATAAACATATCAAACATTGAAGATAAAAATATGCAAATGAGTCTGTTCATAATCTGACAAATCACCTGACAATAAAGCTATCCTATCAACACATCTGGCTTTCTAAAATCCAGCTGATTGTTTAGCTTTTTTGTGTGACCAGAACAGTAAGAAACTCATGATGTGGTGATTCATGATGAATTTCACAACTGGAAAAACCTTATTGAAAAATCCTTTAGTGTTTTAGATAAATTAGACAGCTGCAACTCTTTGCTGCTATTGCAGCTGCTATTTTGAATAACTATCTGTGCTATTAAGCCAATTAGGAACAATGACTACCACTGCATTATGCCAGAAACCCCCATCTCTCTCCGTGCCCTAAAGAGCTCACAGTCCAATGGCAAGACAACAGTAAATGAGGTTCGGCTACATGGCTCACTTCTGGGAGACATCCCAGAAAAGAAGAGCTTTGAGGAAAGACTCCAAGGTGTCTTTATGGGGAAATGGAGGCAAAATTTTGCTGTCTCTGGAAGAAAGCATAGAATTTGTTTAAAAAGGTCCCTGATGGATGAAATTACAATTGCATACTGCTGAAGGACTCAATTTAGTGGTGAAAGTGATCTATAAGTAGGCTGGAAGTAGGGTATGATGGCTTTGAAAGTGAAAGTAATTTTTTTCATATATTTTGAGTAGAAATGAGTAACCCCATTGAAGAGTTTATGCACTCAAAGGGATCAATTAAACAGATTATCACAACAAGGTATCCTGAAAAGATGTGATGGTACTCTGGGTTATCTGTCAAGGCTAGAGAGAAGAAAATTATATCAACCAAAGAGAGAGCTTGAATGACTTTTTGACTATCTGGCTAATTTTGAAAGCCCATTAGAACTGCCAAATGAAGCATTAAGGTTAGATACAGTCTTGAGAGGGAGTGTCCACAGTAGAAACTGCAACTTAAATCAAGGAGCAGCTGATTGTCTGCATAGAAATCACAGTATTGAACTATTTCCCTTAAATTTATTTAACCTGACTGGGAGACAAAATGAAGCATGTGCATCCTTTTAAAGTGCCATAAAACCCCTAGCTTGCTAGGTACATGCAGGTGATGTAAATTAACAAAAATGAATTTTAATGCATAGGAGTAGAGGTTTAAAAGTCCTCCAGCCCAAACAAGAACAAGAGCAGCTCTAAGGTGAGAAGTGGACATTCAGAGCAAGACCGGCGTTCTACTCAGCTCAGTTAGAAGAGATCCAACATTTTCTTTGGTGGTTGCTAGCTGGGTACTCTTGGTATGTTATTTTGGCTTAATAAGAAATAAGATATTTCCAATCTGATATTAAAAGTATTGTGGTAGCCTTGGAACTTCTCCATGTAACTGGCCTAGTGCTACATATGTATAGGCTAGCAGATGGCAGAATGACTGCAGTTTAGACAAAAAGGTTAGGATATATCACTTTTTGGCATGGAGTTGGATGGTGAGTTTAAGGATTAGGCTTCCTAAGTGAGAAAAGAATCTTATGCCCCTGACAGACTCTTCTAGGAGACAGAAATAGGATTTAAAAAAAAAAAAAAGCCTAAATAAAATAGAAAAAGATCAATGCTATTAATATATCTAGTGCAGAATGAACACAGAGGTGGAGAGGAAAGAAGGTCTAAGTGTTCAATTAAATGTGGTGAAAAGGCAACTGGAACTACAGAGGCAGATGCAGATTGTTTTGGTCACTGGGAAATCTGGTATCACCAAAGGATGTCTGTGAGACAAATATGGGAGCTGAACGTTAGAATTTGGAAATTTTATTGAAGAAATGAGTCACTTTTTGATGGGAAAAAGTTTTCAGGAACAGACGCATGGGAAACTAGCAGGAGACACAGCTAGGACAGGTTACCCCAACCAACCAACCAACCAACCAACCAACCAACCAACCAACCAGCCAGATATTCCAGATGATATTCTCAGTACATAAAGCTGGAGGAAGAAGGAGAAAGGGGGTACTTTTGGAGTGATGGGGTTTGTCTTTCCAAGTAACAACTGCACATGAAGGAGCCCTCCTCTCCTGGAGGTGGCTGAACACCTGGGTGCCCCCTGGGAATTGGTGAATTATTTCTTTGTTTTTCTTTCCTTGTTATACATGACTTCTGCATCTCTCCTAAACTGTCTATCTCAATCCATGAGTTTTCTAGCTTCTACTCTTCTGATTCGTTCCCCAATCCTGCTGGTGGGGGAGTGAGTGAGGGGCCCCTTGTGGGCTGCTTGAGGGGCTTGATGGGGCTGCTTGAGGGGCTTGTCTGCTGGCTGGGGTTAAACCACGACAGTGTGCCATTGGACCTGTTATCATAGTAAGATGCAACCTCTTAAATGACCAGATCTGACTGAGGTTGAACAAACACATTGAACAGAAGCAGCTGTTGTGTTAAGGGAAAGAGCCCTCTCCAGACAGATTTCCTGTTCTGCTGTTCCTCAAGGCACAGAGTGCTCTGACTCCACACAGGCCTCACGAGTCGTGTGGTTCCTTAACAGTAAGCAAAGGAAGAAAGTTAGTCCTGCAGTCCAGGAAATATCCAAAACTATTGTTTTCAATATTTTCTAAAGCATCTTAAATCCAGGTTCAAATGTGCTTGTAAATTTTCAAGAAAATGATCCTTGGATTTTCTTAGTTTGTCTCTTCCATCTTTATCATAACCATCACAACTTAGAAACTAGAATAACTTCTGGCCAATGGCTAATTAAAATTTGATTAAAATAACACAACATAAAGGACATTTATTTGTGTCACATACAGATTATTCACCCCTCTGTCACATTGCAAGTGTGAATTTAGAGGAAATAGGCCAGTTTCTCAGCTGCAGAAAACTCGGGATACTCGCATTAGGGATACAGTCCTACTGTGATCTGGCAGTGTGCACTCTTGAACTCAGATCAGAGTCAGGTTTCAAGTTAATGATGTAGAAAAGTGTATTTGTATTTAACTCATACCTGAAAGGTCCATATATAAGAGAATGAGGTATTATCATACCTTGATAAGTAAAGTTTATGTACCAAAGTCAAGCATATACTCAGGCTTTGCCCTCTCTATTCTAATTCACTTCTGAAGTCCTTAACGTGCACCAGCTCTGGTGTCACTCAGCAGGGTATGAATCAGAAATAAACCCAAACTCAGTGATACAGCGTTCTGCAGTGGTAAGAGCAAAGCTATTCCTCCTCAGATGAGCATGCACATTGACATCCACATCCCTCTGGTTTAAACAGTCTTTCTAGGAATGAACAATCACAATTTTTTCCTGTTTCAGTCCAGTTTTGCCAATCGAAAATCAACCTTGATTGCATTGCACAGAGGCACAGAAACCTTACAGAGGCTGACATTATACTTCTCATTATTATGAATTATATTTTTGTAAGAACCAGAACAGGAAAAAAATCTCTTTAATATAAAGACATTATATTGTGATTGCTCTACTCTTAAAAGATTATCCAAAGAAAAATAATATCCCAAGTTGTGGTACTGGAATAAGTGTTTTGTATTAATTTTCTACTCCAAGGAATGAGCAAACATTAAAATAAGGAAACCGGAAACTAGAATATTTAAATTACTCAATAAAGTGAACAAAAACACATTTCTTGAATAGACCTATTGTTCATATGAAATGAGAGGAAAAAGGCAACTACCATAACAATTCATTGCTCTCCATAAAAGAACAATATTTTTTTCATTACAAAGAAAATCACTGAAAGGATTTAACTTGAAGTATTTTAATTTCTAAAACTAGACCATTTTCCTACCCCTTAAAATAAAAAAGCTTAAGAATTATATAGGAGCTTAATTTGTTATATGAAAAGACTTAACCTCTTTATCTCTAGAGAATTCTCATTTCTCAAGCTGTTGGTGTTCTATCTAATATACTCCAAACAGCGCCTATGAGCAAGCATGTTAACTTTTTCTTATACATTGTTTGGGGACAGAAGTTAAGCATGTGGTGGCTATATCTTAATACAGAGCTCTCAAAAGTTTCAAAGATGATTTTGTCATAATTTCAGATGTGTATTTAGCATTTGCCTTCCTATTTCAGTGTTGGATTTTAGGCGTCTTTTGCATGGATGAACAAAGGCAGGGAGGAACAAGGATAGTCATCTTTGTGTGGCCTGTACAATTGCACTTACTTAGTTTAAGGAAGGAAGTGAGGGCCATGACCTTGCCTTGCTCCACACTGTGGAGGGTACACCATCCTAAAGGCAAACATTAATTGGAAGCCTGTTTTAGTTAGAAAAGGAAAGATACAAAAATTGGGTTTATGTGAAGGAAGCAGAAGGAGAAGAGAAGGGGAAAGCTGGGAGCGAGGGAGGTGGTAGGTGGTTAGTGGGAAGTTCTGAGTGTGTGTGTATTGCTCAGGACTGTGGGACTGTGCTGAGGGCAGACTTTGAACATGATGGTCAGGGCACCACAACAACAGCCAATTTTTTGAAGGGCTGAAATTCTTGGCTGCAGAACAGCTCTCGACAGATTTGAAGAGAGAAGAGAGAAAAGGGGCCTACGTTCATTGCAGTCCAGGGCACACAACCCTTACAATCTGCTGCATTTTTAGATAATATACCTTTGAAATGGGTATCTGATAGATGTTTTCCACTGCCCTTTTCTGCCTGCTGACCAGCATCCCTGCCCAATAATGGGTACTCCTCAGCTGTCCCTTCTCACTGGGTGCAGCTGCTGTTGCATAATTCCCCTTTATGTACCCTTCTCTTGCCATTGCTGCAAATAGTCATTAAACACCCCCCTGAGTCTACCTTTTCTTTTTTTTTTTTTCCTCCCTGATTCTGGTTTTGCTGCTGCTAGCTCTTCATTTACTCTGGAAAGGGTTTTCAGACCCAAGTGTCCTTCAAGAAATATTATCTCTTAACTGGAATATTATCCAAAGAAGTCATCTGGTTTAGTGTCCCTACCTAATATAATCATCCCCAACTACACTTGCACATCTGCTACATATTTATGTGTTAAGGGTTCCCCCTCGCCCCAAAGTGACTGAATTTAGAGATATTCTGCAGGTGACAAGTTTGCATGCTGCAAAGGCACAATGAGGTGTGAACAGTTCAATTGCCAGCAGGGAAGAAAAATTATTGCAACCTGCATTGTTTAGAAAGCTTTTTATTTGGAAATCATATAATCTAACCCCAGCCTTCCAGGTAATTAATTGGTGGTAAGGAGCCAATAGAGGAAGTGGATGACTTTTGGTGCACATACACTTTATTTTACTTCCCACACATGTCTACATCATAACCAAAGGCATCTGAACATAAAAGATTCTACAGCATCTTCAGAAACATCAGTGAGCCTCAGTAAAATAGCTGAACCTTGACTCAGCCCCTTAGGAACTGTTATAAAACCATTTTTGTGAAGTAGAGTAGAAGGATGGGTGGGAAAAAGAAAAACAGATTTTGTCACTCCCGAAATATGCTCAGATTCAACCTTCACTAACCCCATTGAGTAGAACATACTGAAAATTATTAAGAGAAATCTTGCAAGTGTAAATATACTTATTCTCAATGAAATCAACACCATCAAACTGATTTGTAACTATTCCCTTAATACTGCTATAAACTTTACTGCAGTGAAAACACTGGCTATACAGATTGCTTTCCTCTTCCTCAGGATGTGTTTCACCTTTGTGGCATTGCCACTATAAATCTCATGGTCCAACAACCCCTTGTCTGCAAGTGATTTCAAGCACTATCATAAAAACGAAACAGACAGACTTAATTTGAGTTCCAGACTTAAGGAAACTCAACTAAAATATTAGCATAATTTCACTGAAGACGGAGGAAATTGTTAAAATATGTGTATTTGAGAGTGTCTGCAATTCAATACATCTCTTAGCTGGCTCTTGGGTGCCACCCAGTGATTGATTTAACAGCAGGTTTGCGATGGTGTCTGTGGTGCACCACAGGCCATGTTAAGAAGCAGCACTGATCACAGGAGATCAGAAACAAGAATGTTAGGAAGTATATGAGATTCACGACATGTTAAATATGAACCTGTGTATAATAAGTTCTGTCTGATGGATTTAGTGCCTGGAGAATTTCTATGTTGAACAATACTCCTATTTGTTTCACACGAGGACTGACTGAGTCAGCAACATTGTGCATGTTTCTTCCTGAAAGAAATTAGGGAAGCTTGTAGTACTTTGATTTTTTGTACTTTAATTATTTGAAAAATATGTAGTTATTGTTTTAAGATAATAGTGGTCCTCTACTTTCCACCAAAATAAAAACGTCATTTTCATGCAGAAAGAGTACACGTTTTACTGATGATCATTCTTTAAATAATGTAAATCCATTGGAAAAAAAAATGTCCTAGTTAAATACTAAAAGAGGTGTGATGGAAATCTGCTAAAACAGCTGGTCCTGAAATTTAAAAATCCTTTCCAGTGATATTACATGAGAATATGCTGTTGTTGCAAGGAAATGTGATGGCGTGCTGACTGCTGCCCTGGATCACAAGACTTTACAGGCAATTGTTGACAACAATTTAGAAATATTGATGTGAAGAAGATTTCTCCTACAGAGAGCTATTTAATCCCAGAGAGAAAGCACAATGATTTTTACTGTTAGAGTCAAAAAGACGAGTATTTTTTGAAGTGGAAGAATTGAAACAATCCCTCTCAAAACATGGCTGATTCATCAATACTGAAGTTTTAAGTATGTTTTAAGGATGTCTTTCACGAAGTGAGGCTGCAGCTGAAACTGGGATGGTTCTGGTGCAAAAATAATTACATGAAAGAAGTAGAATTAATTACCAAAATGGGCCCTTCTTGTCTTGAAAGTTATTGTTCTTTAGAGCTGGAGAAAAGATTACTCAGGGACAGAGCAAGAGTTTTACCATGTCTCAGCACAATGTCTGGCTGCTGTGCTACATACTTGTATCTCTGCAACTCTCTTTGCTAAAATGGTTTGCAGAAGCTTAAAATTTTACATACACTCTCCAACTTCAAACTGAAAATCTCTTTTTTTAACATTCATGCTAGCTGGGATGGGCAGAAGTTACCAAATTAATATATTAATTAAGTATATGCTAGGAAATTAAGGATTATTACCCTAATTTCATATACCATAAAACAGCATGTTCTTTGTGGTTTCTTAGAAGGCTTAACAGAGTTTATTGGTTAAGGAGACAACTTTATCTTGAGATTTAGCATTAGATAGCATTTTTTGTACAGTATTTTTCATTACAGAAGTCAGTTTGATGTAATTAAAAAGAAAATGTGTTTTGGGTAGACTGGTAAGAGACCAGCAGGTCCAGTGTTAGCACCTTACACTTCCAAGCAAAGAGGGAGGTTTTGAATTGAATACCTTTGGGCTGCAAAGAGCAAACAGGATTCTGTCAGCCTAATCTCATTATACATGTAGCCATTACAGTCAAAATGAGTTTCCTCTGCCTTAGTTTAGGTTGGAGTCAAAGCCAGTTCTCAGAGGAAAAGGGTCATTACATTAAGGTAGTAAGTTACTAAATTGAGCTTCCTATTATACTGGGGTACACACATTTATATTTTCATTAACCATGGGGAGTTGAGATGAATAATTTGGGTATTGTTTACTAATTGGAGTTGGACATTATGTTCTGATGAATTAAAAAAAAAGAATAGAAAATAAAATGAAATATATAAAACTTTAATTGTACAAAATCTGGTTTGGGACCAAGATTTTGTTCAGAACACTCCCACATTTTGAGAAGCTGCAGCATTAAGCCAGCAATTTGTGGGTCAGACTCATCTTAAATGAAGTGAAATGAATAAATATATGTCATAGAAATCAATATTCTTTTGGCCACAATCCTCCAAACATATGTGAATAATTTTGTGCATGTGAGTTCAATTAGATTATTCATATGCACAGTGTTAACTCAGATATGCAAGTGTTTGCATTATTGGAATCCCAGTTTATGGATGTTCACAAGGAGCCAAAATCTGCAAGGAAAAGCTCAGATGCAACAAATGTTCACACAAGTGAGTATTTGTGCAGAGGAATACAGTCCTTTTATAATCACAGGCAAGAAGTTTCTCAGAGGTTTTTACACACCATTTTACAAATGAAGAAAGGACAAGTCTCACATGTTGCAATTTTTGCATGCTTAAATAATTAATTTGATTGAGCGTAATTAAGTATTAATTGATTTGATGGCCACAGTGAAGTCTTTTATTAAATCTTTAATGTACTTGATATATCACTCCTATATTTTAGTCAATTCACATGAATTCCAAATGTATTTTGTATTCTTTCCCCCTTTGCATCAGTACGTAAGAAATTTTGAGCCATCCCAGCCTAGATTCAGTAAACAGAACTGATGGTTAATGAATTCTTAATTAAAATGAATACAGCATTACCTAAGAGTGGCTGACTACTGTCTTTCCATACTTTTTGCAAATGTGAAGAAAATTGCAACATCATGATGAAAACACTTTTTTGTGTTGAGAAATTAATCATATAGAAGTAACTGTGGCATGGTGCAAGGTAAGCTGTGCCATAGTTGGGGCCCTGGCCCAGGAGGCCTGGCTACAGGTACAAAAGTAATTTCCAGGCCAATGTAAGAAAAATAACAACCTTTCCTGTCTTTTTCTGTCTTTCTCTGAAAATGGCAGTCATAGAAGTCTTTTCTATCATGTGAGGGTAAAGAGCAGAAGCTGAAAGAAGTTTTTTCCTTCAAGCAGGCAAACAGTGCATCTCTCATTCAAGAAACAGTAGAATCCCTTAATTAATGAGGAAACAATTAAAAGTAACAACTAAAATTACATGCCACATAAAAGTCCAGCCAAGGGTGCAAACTAATGTTTTACTGAATTTTGAGTCAAAACCCAAGGGTATAGCAAGCATGACTGTGTATTAGTTGGGTGACACTTTGTGACTAAGAGAAGAAAAGTTTATAAGGCCAGGAAAGAGAGCTGGAACAAGTTCTGTAAGTGGCTGACAAAGGAAATTTTTGAAGAAGGAGTTTTTAAGTTAGGTCCTGTTTCAAAGAGGTACAGAGTTATCTGAAAAAAATCTTTGCTTTGTTCTTTGCCCATTGTCTGCAAGGATAAAGGACTTTGTATACTATTTGGAAGTGAAAAAATAATTGGATTCTATTATAGAATCATAGAATCATATCCTTCTTCTCAAGTGAAAAAGAAAATGCAAGAAATTAAATCTGAGGCGGTCACACAAGATGCAAATGATGCATCAGAATTAGGAGGACGTAAGAGCCCATACACGATGAAGCTGTGCTGCAAGAGTATTTACTTCTGGCTCACCTCTGGCTCAAGACAAAGGTGGTAGTGGTCTTCCTACCTTACTCATTTGTCCACTCAGTCGCTGTTGAGAGTTTTCAGTCCCTCTGTCCTGGCAGGACCAGGTTAAGGCTGTAGAAAACTGAATGCAGGTCTACAGCAAGCTTCCTCCTTGTTCAGGGTAGTCACCCGTACTTTTTGGCTGCAGTGTCTCACCTCAGCCACATGTAACTTAAATAGGTGTGATAAAGATACTGTAAATTCCTCAGCAAAATATGCTTTAGATCAATGTGTTATTGAATCATTGTTTATCCTTGAGAAACACTATGTTAGCAAAAAACTTTCCCCCTATCTCTCCAACATCTGCTAACTAAAAATGCTGAAGTCTTTTTTCCTTTCTCAGTTTTTCAAACTAATATTGATTTTACTTCAGCTAAAAATAGTTCAGTGGGAAAATGTCATTCAGAGGTGCCAGCTGACTAAAGAAGAAAAAGGATAACATCTCGTAAAACGCAGAGTAGAGCTGAAAATTAAATTTTGATATTAGTCTGCTACTCTCAGTGGATTATGTTAAATTTTACATGCAGGGAAGTAGGTATGATAAAATTTTGCTATGATTCCTCTTAATTCTACAGCTGAGGAAAATTTTGTTGGAAAGTCTGTTTTTAAAACTGAAAAAACATAGCAGATTTATTTTAGTTTTGTCTACCAGGATACATATATTTCACAGTAACTTTGCAGCAAAGCATACTAAAAAGGCACCAAATTCAATAGTCTGACTCTCACTCTGACCATTTTTTGGGCTAGCCTGAGATATATTTAAAGCAATACTCATTTTACTAGAACACCACACTGCATCTGCTCCTACCACATGAGGTTAAAATTCTTATGCCATTCAAAGTTGTCAGTGTTGTCTATTGAAACTTTCTTCCAGAAAAAATCTCCTTCCTTTTAGAATTAAGGTTTTCTCACACCATCTTTTGCAGCCTGTCTTGACTGGGATAGTTCCTTTCCTGGAAACAGGACAATGAACCTTGCTCAAATCAGGATATTTTCTCTTCTTGGAACACAACTGTGAATGTAATGAAGTTCACTCTTCAGGCCATTTCAACAAAGTGGTTCCCAGAAATGTGCTGTATACCTTGACTGGCTGATGTGCTTGCTTTGCATTTTCAACTTTCTCTCAAAAAGATAAGTTTAAGCACAGAGTGGTTTTTGGGTATGGTTTTATTTGCTTTATTATGCACAAGACTATGTCTCTCTGACATTAATTGTGGTAAGATTGAAGGAATCTGCATTGGAGATAAGTAGAACAGTACAGAGCCATATTTTGCAGTCTTGACAGGAATTTTGTTCTCTCTGCAGATGAATTTTACTCCTATGTAGGAAGTTATGTAGTTTTGAGATATAGTTTTATTGGCAATTATCTTGTGCAGAGCAGTCCTTGAGTTATGAGGAAATAAGCTTACTAAAAACCTTACAGATATGTGCTGAGCATTCGAAGTAATAAGTCTCTTTGTTTTCCTGGATAGTCTGTGGGAACTTAATGTGTGGGTGGATCACATCAAAGATATGCTAAATTTACTAATGGCTGTGGCTACTGGGTCCTCTAGCTTTCTGGAAATGGTCCAGAGCTGAATACTTAGGAATGGCACCAGTATAAGAAGTTACTTCACATGATAGTGGTCCGTCTCTTACAGCTTCTGGCAATTTACTGGTTGGGGATTTCCTCAGCTGTAAGTTGGATCTGCATTGTTGTACTTAGGAACTGTTAACAGACTTTTATGCACGTTTTTCCATCTATTTTTGATATCTACTATGTCCTGCAGTAATTGAACACAAAAGAATTACTTCTGAGATTGCTTCTTTTAAAACTTCGTACTGGTCATTTTTCTTGGTGTGCTCAATTTTTGGCATTAGGAAGGCGCTCTGGAGAGTAGAAAACAGGCCTGATGTGCTTCTACCAACCAATGTTGTTTGAAAGCTACACTTGATTTCCACATTTAGTTTTAACTAGTACATTATTCCCATAGCCCTGGCACACATCTAAATTAACAGATAGGGGATGTATAAGCAAATGCAAATGAAGGGAAAGTTCATGTCGCTCAGCCCTCAATTTAAAGAGTAGCAACAGAGAACCTTTGCGACCACAGATGGATTTCACAGATGGATTAAATGATCCAACCCCGAATTTTCAAGATCATAATCCATTATTTAAATCCCTTGTAGAAAATAGTTTTATTATCTGAAATGCAGAGCATCCTCCTAAAGACATCAGAGAGAAAGAAATTCACACCTCTCCCTGGTCTCCTTGGTTGAAAGGGGATGGGGAATAAGACAATTCCTCCCCACCTTTCAAGGTTCTGCCCCACCTCCAGAGGCAAGCAACATATTATTTGTGACAGTTCAGGCTAATGTAACCTGAATATTTTTGTTCTGCTTGGGCCATTCTATGTGGGATTTTTTTTCCAAAAAAAGAAAAAAATATTATTGCTGAAATAGACTTTTCTTTGTTTATGATATTTTGTTAGTAGGCATCACTGTGTCAAGTCTCTCTTTTTGATGTCACCAACTCTGTATGAATTAAAGTGTCTTTCTTTAAAAAAACACTATTGCTTCTCATCCAACACTGATTTGTTCACCATATATAAGGAATAAAAGTGTATAAGTCCTGTCTTCAGTTACCACTTGAGAGCTTCTTCTACTGTAAATGTGTTGGAATAAAACCTTTCATTTATGGGTAGCCTCTGTAATATGGCACTGATAAATGCCTAGCTAGTAACTGAGACCAGACCACCCACTAGCTCAACACAATGACTGAATGACTGGCCAATACTAGAGACGTACAAGGAAGAAGTCTTATTTCTCTCTGCAGATCTTAAAATCTGTCCAGTTGTCAGAATGGAGATTCTTTTTATTGCCACACAACATTCAAAACTGGAAAAAGTTTTCCGTTAACTCTAACCCCACACACTACCCAAACATTAATGACAAGTGCTTTCAACTGTAGTGGCATGGCTGAGGGTGAGTTTTCACAGTTATATTTGTTCTGTTGTTTCTGAATTTGAAGGCAATAAAGAATTAATTTAAGAAAAGTCACAGAACTAGAATGCAGCAATGGTGTGACTCTTTACCATACTATCAATATAGGTACCTGTACTGGGAGCATTAAGTCACGTCACGGAAAAATCAACACTGGCTCCAATAATGTTACCTGCTAAAATCAACACTGGACCTTTTTCTATTTGTGTTAAATTCTGGTAGCCAGTAAAAGTCAGCTCTTTCACTTATCTATTACTCCAACCAAAATGCCTTCTACTTCACCCTGGTGTAGGGTGTAGCATACCAAATCAATGTGACCAACTATAGGAAAGTATGATATACAAGAATGTAGAAAAAAAAAATACCGTGTTTAAAGTGGAAAAGGTAAGATACATATGAAAAGTGAGGTTAATGTGGATAATATCATTTCAACAGTATTGAAATAGATGAGAAGAGTTGAATTTTTGTCTAATCAAATATCCACAATGCTTACCCCTTTGAATGTTTCAGTTGTGAATCCTGCCAGTTGGAATTCTTAACTCCATTTGTTACAATTTTTCTTCAGGAAGTTCTGCAGCCTATTTTATAACACAGTATCACACGACTGGAAGATTGCCTCAAAAAGGAAAGGTCAGCACTTTAAAGTGCAACTTCATTTGCATATGTTTAGAGTCAAAATGTTTGCTTGAAACACGTGTTCAAGAGTGCGTGCCTTTGTGTGACCAACCATACTCAAACTCTGGAGCTTCTCAGTCCACATTTAGAAACAGAAGGAAAACACTGTTAGAGGTTAAGTCTTTCTGTATTCCCTGACACACTTGGGTACACATGAAGAGAATACAGAATTAACATGAAACTGCATATTATGGAATAGATACAAAAACTATATAAATTGATGCACAAAGGTTTATTGAAACAGCATTAAAATGAATGAAAACAGACAAATGTTTATCTGCTGAGTGATATTGAAAACTTGCACCTTTGAATGTTTTGGCTGCAGAGACTGACAATGACAAATCACCTTCCAACAGCTGTGGACAGCTGTTTAAGTCCGGGGTCTAGAGGGCTTAATTGGGGAAGTGTGTTATAAAATTAAAGTGCCAATGGCTCATTAAGTTATGTGATGACTTTGTGTGGCAGGCCAATAATACTGCATTCCAGGCTTTGGGAAAGGACATGCCTAGCTCTCTGTTAATTAAGGGCTAGTCTAAGAATGCAGGTTTGCCAAACTGCAGTGTTTTCATAGGAGAGCATCTGTGAAAGAAGACTCAGAGGGAGAAGCTATTTACAAGTACGAGTTTATTGCAGCTAGAGCAGATTTCTACCTCTTTATATCCTGATGTCTGGGCATGTTTGCCTTGTTTATAAACTACTAGGATACCTTAGACGCAGAGAAAGGACTATCAGACCTTTTATAATTGTGTCTGTAAACACAGACACAATTATAAAAGAATTCCACCCAAACATTAATACACACCAGCAGCATAGAGAAAAAGACAGGTTTTCCAGGGTGACCAGATGATTAAAAAACAAAGACATGAGGGAAGTGCAGTGGGGTGGAGGAGGTGAAGTATATTACACCCATAAGGATTATTTGTGGGAATGTGTTGTCATCTTTTAAATAGTTTGTTTATGTTGATTTGTTTATATAGCAGGAATTATATTTGTCTATTTAAATCTTTAGTGAGCTACAAAGCAAGGGTGAGTGACCCTTGCCAGAAATAATATGGATTGTAGAATGGGGACAGGAGGACTGTCAGCTCAGAATTAGTTTGCAATCTCATTACAAACATGCTGGCTATTGCCTGTGCTAAGTGCAACCAGCTTCACATTCCCTCCTCTCTGCAGAGCTTCGAGGGCCACTGAACCTGGGCCAGGAGATTTTCCCTGTCACTGTTAGACTGCTGAGGTCACAACTCACATAACAATTCGGTTTAGAGACAGGTTGAGATGTGTTGTCTGTCAGACTTGACCTGCAGGATCTTCCTAAATAAATACAAGTACAAAAGTGCTGAAGGAAGGACCAAAACGTGAACAATACAAGTGAGATGATCACACCAAATTAATAAGAACTTTTTCAAGTGGCAATGTGGAAATTTGAGACACATTCTCATAATTTCTTTCATTTCTCACTAATATTTCCCTTCACATTTCAATTAAAGATTTATGTCAAACTGTAGAACAGAAAGCTCACTCTTTTCTCTGTCTTGTTCTTAAATTGCTGACTTGCATTGCTTGGGATTTTCCATTCACCATTTCTGCATAAGTCTTTGATAACTTTTTCCATGCATTAAGATGGAAAAACTTAGTATCTATTTATCTGTTTACCTCTACCTAAACATTATTTGCTAATAATGCAACTGTCAATGAAATCTTGCCTAGAGTTTACAGAGGCTTCATATTAAAGATTCACACTTACCTAATAATAAATATGAAATAATCCACATTCAGTGTAATTATCCAGGATTTATATCAACAGAAAAAATTTGTCCTGAACATGCAGCAACAAACAGGATACTTAAAGATGTTTAAATAAAGGTGTTTTAATGAAGGTTTGGAGCATGGCTGTCATTCTGTAAGGTTGTAACATGATGGAAAAACGAGAATTTTTGCTTATGCAAAGAGAATTTTCTCTGCAAATAGATTATTGACTGTCTTGATAGTAGGCTGTATATCAATTTTATTGTTAAGTGCAAGACTGACTTTACTTATGAATTTGAAGCATCATGCTCCTGCTTAAAAATCAGCAGCTGCTTCTGCTGCAAAAAAGAAAATTTGCAGTAGCTAGATACTTTTTAATTTTATTTTATTGCAGTCTTTCCTGTAGAACCAATTCTATTGAGTCTACTTCTTCATGAGTCTAGACCAGCTGATGTTTTTGTTCACACTTTGTTGTTCTGTGAGCTATTTATTGCTTCCTGTAAAGTTTGAATGGGTATACTGTAAATATTTTCACGGAAGATAAAATGGTCCTTTATGTGGCATTTAATGAAAGTAATTCTATATTCTGTCTGTACCCTAGAAATCTATTACACAGAATGAACCTCAATATGGATGTTGCTGTATTACATATGTATACATGTATATGTATGTATATATGTATATATGTATATATGTATATATGTATATATGTATATATGTATATATGTATATATGTATATATGTACATATGCATATATGTACATATGTACATATGCATATATGTACATATGTACATATGTATATATGTGTATGTGTATAAAGTAGTTTGTTGGGTTTTTTCCCAGAGAGGAATATTGTTTACTCCAGTTTTTCTGTTCTAGATTTCTATATAGTGACAACCATCCTTGTGGATGCTAAGAGCTTGTTGATCTACCTCTCCTGGGAACTCATTGATGCATCCCACTAATCAAGGACACTGCTGTTGAACAAAACAAGTTGAAGTACCTCTACCTGTAGTGAACATTTGTCAGAATTATGGTTTCTCTTGCATTAGTTAAAACACTTAATGCTGAAGTATGTGGCCATTCTCCTTCACAATATCCTGTCCAGTGTTTTAAAAACAGAGGATGAAACTGTGGTCTTATCTCTGCCACTATTTAAACTTTGGACAGGTCCCAAGGACTGATTCGTCAACATCTATTTGGATTTGAAAGTCTCACAGGAGACACTCCTGATGTCTCAACAAATAATTTAAGCCCTGTCATTTTTCAAAATAGCCACTGTCAACTCTCATGAAAATAAGATTTGAGGAGGCAAAATTTTGGTGCTAAAGGTGCCCTTTTACATCCTTTTTTTGTTAACACTCCTCCAGCAAAGGCCAAGTACAGCCTGGCTCTGTTACAGTGCAAATAACATCAGTCAGCTCAAATCTCTCTCAGCAATGAATTAATCTAATCTTTTTGACTTAGTGCTGACACAGATGAAGAGCTGTCACAGGGAGATGTAATCATCTCAGGAGAAGGATTATGATAAACTGATGAGATGTGGTAACTGTTAAATGCTACTGCTCTTTTGCAAGTGAGTGACTGACTACAGGCTAAGTTTCTCTGTGGTTCACTCCATTATTTTCCATCCACATAGTCTTTAAGGAGGGAACACACATCCTCTCTGTGGGCTAGGCATTTCTGTACAGGCATGTGGTTTTTGCTTGCAAAAGGGCCTGACCTTGGCCAAAGTGTATAACAGGTATGGAAAGCAGAGTTGATGTATAGCCAAGCATATTCTGCAGGCATATCCTATAGATAAATTGTGGTTAAACACTCTGAAAAACGGATGCAGCAGCCTCTCAAAACTCAACAAAAATGACAAGGCTTTCTCGGACTTTTCTTAGTGTAAAAAGATTATTAACTGCTCTCTTGGATTTTCTAAAGAATGTGTGTTGCATTCCACATAATTCATGGATTCAGCATTCTGTATTTTCCATCTCACTCTAAATTATTGTAGAGGACCTCAATGTTCATTTTCAGAGATATTAAAAGGAAATACACTTTTCAGCTATTGTTATACATTCTTAAAAGGAACTTCAGAACTCTCTGTGATTACAAAAAGGGAATTTGTAAGTGTTTGGGCAGCCTGGATATACCAAAAGTGTAATAAACTAGATAATCAAATCAATATGTCTGGATTAAAAAAATATATATTTTAAAGAAAAATAACATGAAGATTAAATGACAGTTCAGAATAGCATCAATAAAGATCATATTGAAAATAAAAAGGTACAATTCATTTTCCAGCTTTGCAAAGTGAATGATAAATTGGAAAGGAGAGCAGGGAAAAGTGAAAGAGTTACTTAAAGGTCAAGTTCAACTTTGGGGTTGTAATCATATTCACCTTTGTGTTGTGTTTGCTCTTGAACAGGGGAACTTCAAAAGCGCAGACTGGTGACTGACGTTGTGCAGACAGGGAGGCATTAAGGCTTCTTAAGCTGATTTTGATGATATTCAGCTATTTGACAACATTCTCCTCTTAACATACTTGGCAATCGGAACAAAAACAAAGACGTTTTCTTTTGCAGCATGGCTGCCTGAGCAATTGTCAAAGTTTTTAGTCTAATAGAATATCCTTTGCAGTAATCCTTTTCACTTTTACTTCACTCCTTTCAGCGTGGACTTGGAAGACTACACAAAGGAATTTTCATGGTCTTTCTGAGGGAATAATACTCCTATGCACCCCTAAACAGAGAGGAAAACTCAATAGGGGCAGATTAAATGTGTTGGTCATCTGATTGAACTAGAGCCTCATCTAGGTAAAGCCCTTACTATACTGACATCTCTATGCAGTGGGACATATGTATCCAACATAATTCCCACACTAGAATGTTTTTTCTGTGTTGACAGCAATGGGGTAGTTGCTTTGTTGTATTGATCTACTGTTCCTACCACAAAATCATGTTTTTCCCAGTAGTTCCGTCATTTTCCACTGACACTGGTCATTTTATAATGCAACAAGTAAACTGCCCTCAAGTAGATGAAGTCTAAATTGTGCATGTATTTCAAAGAAAGAAAAATGAACCAACAAAAAGATCTATGTGCTGAAACGGTAGGTTGATAGATACCTTAAACTAATAGATTTGTAGAGGACATTGGCTTTCAAATGTTCTTAGTTGTAGCAACCTATTCTTTTTAACATATAAACTATGATATGTATTTAAGCTTAGGAATTTTCTATTAAACCAGTTTTTGAGCACTACAGAGCTTTGAAGGACCCTTCTGTAAACTAAAACTAAATCTTTTTTCCATAGTTTTACTACTACTTTTCAAACACAATGTCAATCATTCTTCTCTCAGCGGTCACTAACCAGGTTATTTGTGTGTTTCCACACTGCTGCATCACAAAACATCATGCCCACTTGCCTCAAAAAGATAATATCTAACACATATGGAGACTGCCTTTGATCTCCACGGTCTATCTAGAGGTCACAGACCTATCTTCTTCTCTCCCTCACTTCTAATAGCCCCTTTCATTTACTGTGAAACTAAACATTGGAAAGACAAAGGCAGGAAAATAAAGGCCTTGATTTAGTAGGGCTTATATGTTTGGCTATTTCAAGGTAGATTTTAGTCTCTTAGGTCTCAATATTAATTGCCCTGCATTTCTGAATCATGGCATACTGTATTTGTTTGCATGTATGCAGCCTTCAAAATTCAGGCTGCTTTTTAAATCAATACCTGCTTTGTTCATAACTTAATAATCATTAAGAGTCTACTGATCAATTTGCAATAGCCAGCACTGAATCCAGCTCTGTGGGAGCGGCATGGGTAATTTTACTTGGGTTTTTGAAATAGATTTTTGTTTATTAATATGATGTTAATGTAGATGGAGTATATTGGGTGATATTTTAAATTTTTGTGAAGATAAATTAGGATGGGTAGGTGAGGAAAAAAGTGGCTACATTAGAAATCTCAAGGGTTTTAGGGAATAAAAGGCTGTTCCACCCTATGTGGTAAATGATTTCATAGAATTTGCCAAAGGAAACATTTCTTTTTCATGTGCAAAAGCCAGACATATTTCAGTACGACCACTTTTGTTTTGATTCAGAAAAGCATGTAGGTACCTAAAAAGGGATTTGAGCAACATGTAGCTCCATGTTCTTCAAAATCACATGTTCAAAACTCTAGTCTTGAAAATAGCTCTATCTTAAAGATCTTTCAGTATTGACCCTACTGCTCTGCAGTTCTGTTTGAGTTCTCCAAGTTCTCACAAACTTCCTCAGGTATCACTGCTCAAATTACTTACTGACACTCAATAGACACTTATGAACAGGAGCTTATCTGCTTAACTCCCTTTAAGAATTCAAGCCAGTAAAAGTTTCCTAAGTGCATTTAATGAGTGAGAATTTTGCACAGAGTGTTGCAGCTATTATTGATTTTCTTTGTATTGGTTAGCTGGTATGGAAGAATATTTTTTTTTTAAGACCAGAGAAGTCACCCAGATTCTATTGTCTTCAGTGACAGAAGAACCCAAGGTTCTACAGAAGAAACCCTAGCTGTGAGTTCACTGCATATATTGTAGGAAATTTGGCATATATGCTGCTCCTCTTCCATGAAAATTTATAGAGGCAAAGATATCTGCCTTCTTAGAGGCAAAAGGATCTCCATGAACTCACCAATAAGTGTTTAGGTCACTCAGAGTGTGCATAGTAGTGAAGTTCTGGTTCTGGGTCCACCTTCTCTTACAATTATTTGGAGATTAGCTCTGCATTTTATGTTAAATCTCCTTACCAAAGTTCAGAAGATTTCCCCTCCTTCTAGGTGGAATATGCACTCTTTCCCTTAGGAGTTTGTTTTGGCCTCATCAGATAAGTATTTCCTATGCAGTAGACAGACACAGGAAACAGATGATATGAGATTCAAAACAGTCTCTTGATTCAGGGAACATTTCAGGGAGATGTGTGAGAGCTGAAGAGGGTGAATCTGAAGCTCTGGACCACTCACAGCTCATAGGATGGCCTCAGTAGCTAGGATATGAATTATAAGCTGTGTCCATTAATCTTTTCTCACCCGCTCACTTTTCAAAATAGCTATTATATTGTTCTGTTTGATTATAAAAATAAGTGAGAAAAAGATTTTGTACCAGGATCACAAGTAGAGGACAAATTGTATTGGAAAATAGTGAGATTTAAGGTGCTACTCAGTGTTTTCTCAGATTTATTGCTGAAGGGAAATAATCCTCTTGCCTGTCCACAGGTGTCTGTGTCTCTTCTGTAAATCAAGCACCTTGCTCAGAGAGGTGGAGCACATCTGGGAGCAAGTGCCCTGAGCAAGCACAACACATTCAGCATTGCATCACCCGTGTGACATTCTGCATCGACTTAGGAGGGACTGAAAGAAAGAGGCTCATGTGTAATGCTGTTAGAAAAGAGCTGTGCTGGAGCGTACCCTGTGCAAGAAACTGCTTTGCACCATACAAATCAAAGCAGCAATGTGTAAAGATAGAGTTCTAAGATGGAGAAAAAGAAGCTAATTTGCCTGCATGTAGATATTCCTATACACACACACACATCATTTACTTGAATTTTCCCCTATAGAACATTCACCTTCAGATCTTATTGCTTTACATAAAGATGGATACTACTTTAATCCTCTTGGTCAACCAACAAGCAAGAATTACTTCAGCCTGTATCTCAACATCCGGATGAGAAACTTTGTGGGATGCAACTACAAAGCTAGAACTGGAATTATAACCAGCTTTTTTTTCTGTGGTTATAGTAAATTTCAGATGCATTCCTTTTCCATGATAGAGGTAATTGCTCTTTCTTTAATCTACATCAGATATCTCTTGTTAACTACAAGTCAATACATTTCTGAGCCAATCACTTCACTGTATTAAGTCAGGGAAGAGGTGTCAGCAACTGATCCTAATGATCTTTCTATACACTGATAAACTGCTTATGAAAGCAGAATCTTAAGTAACAATAAAACTTTAAGTGGTATAGATTGTTCTCTGTGATATTTAAACACATTAAGGCAAGAAATGGTTGAAGAAATAGTTGATGAGTCTCAATGTGAGCAAATGCTAAATGATGTGTTCAGGAGCTAAAAATAGTAGCACTTCCTGTACATTGTTGAGTGAAGAGTGGAATGCAAAGACAAAGATGGGAAGGGAGTGGGTTGGAAGAGTAGGTACATGAGGATGTAGTATATTCCTCAGCTGCAGTAGGAGATGGTTAATATGATAAAAAGAGAAGCTCTGCTCGGAGAATCTTCCTCTGAAGTTTTTGCATCCAGATTTGGCCTAATGAAGTGTGAGAAAGCATCTGAAGAAGGACAGGAAACTGAGCAGAGGTTAGTGAGGCAATGACTGATTTTTTTAGAGTTTAAGCCTAATATGCAGATTGTATCCAAATAAAAAGTAATAAAAATAATTAAAGTCATGGGAACTGGAGAGACCTCAATATGAGGAAAGATTAAATATGCTATGACTATTTTGTTTGGAAAGTAAAAGAAAGTAGGACATCAGAATTAAAAAATAACAATAGCTAGAAAGCAAAGTAGTTTTTCCAAAATTTAAAGAATGAAAAATAATTAAAGGGGAGTCAGATAAAAATTAATAAGTTTAATATATTATTTATGCAAGTAACAAAATCAACTTTGATTTTAGAGTCTTATTTTTAGAAGTTTCTCAGTAAAATCAGAAAGAAAAATAGACACATATGAAGAATGCTTTTGGAACCACCAGGAAAAAAACTAGAAAGAATGAGAAAAGACAGCATTTTTTTCTCCATGCAGGATAAGTGGCATTAAAAGCTGTTTTTCAGCCTGAGATGATATTTTGGAAGACAACAGAGCTTCATCAAGTAGGGCCAGCATCCACACACAAATAATTAACTTTCTCATGACCTAGGAAACTCATCTTTTCATGTTCTGGGCCATTCAAATTATCTTTTACTTTTATTCGGATAATTCAGATGCTATTTTATCAGGAAAAGTTTGCAGTCATTTCTGAAAGAGTGACAATATATAGGAGGAAACAAAATGTTGTCTTTAAGCCCTTTTTTTGTGATGTCTTTCTGAAAGGAAAAAAGATCAATAATAAAAATAATATTCCAAAACTACTGAAAAAGACTAAAGAACTTGATTTTTCATGCTAGAAGTGCAAACCTAAACTTTAAAATGATATCAAGTATGTTCAATACCAAATACACAAAATGCTGCAGAACCAGCTGTGTGTGGTTTGAGGTAACCTGTAGGGGGTTATTTCCAGTAGCTTTAATTCATGTGGGAAGGTCACCTTCTCTGGAAAATCTGCTGTATAGTGTTAAGCAGAAACCCTATGCCTTCCTCTGCCCACTGCTGGAAGTGGAAAATCATCTGTCTTGGTGCCATTATTGATTTATCAGTGTCCCATAACTTACAGTCCACACACTTTGGCACTCGTGGCCTTGCATGTACCTATTTGTGTGCCAGAGGAGCAGAACCTCTGTCTCTTAGACATGACAGCTGGAGGACTTTTGCATTGCCTGCTTTGTGCCACATTGTGAAAACCTTCTTTACAGTTCCATTTACTGAGGGACAAGTAATTGAAACTAATTCTTGAACTTTCCAGAAGAATCACAAACAGCAACATACCACCATGTGTGAACAAATGACACTGCAATTCTCTCATTGCTTTTTGACTGAGACAGAAAATAGCAGAATTACTCTGAGGAGGGGTGAAATTTGAATGGTAGCAGGGCACATCATCCCATAACAAGACAGTTATTAACGAGTGCCAACTACTTTGGGCATTGGTGCCCCGCCCATAAAGAAAATGAGTATCCAAAGTCAAAACAAAGTTTATCTCTTCCTTTTGCTCCTATGATTTTCTCCATCAGCAGCTATGCCAAATTATTGCTGGATTTATTTCAATCCTTCTGTTTCTAGATTTGTTTTTCTTCAGTGCTGTAATAGAAAAGTCTTAAGTCATTTTAGGCTCCTTTCCCATTGAACTCAGTCTTATCGAGTCACTGTGTCTCCCTGTTAATGTCTATTTAGATCTATATTTCTGTCTCTCTTTCTCTCCTTTGCAGAGTAGCTTCTGCACCTGCTGCCAGATTTCACCCAAACCTGGCAAAGGAACAATACTCTTTCTTTTTAAATAATTAAGTTCCTGCAAATATTATATGCAAATAGGGGGCAAGGCCTGATCTGTGGCCCAAGTGAGGAGCAGATTTTGACATAACTTATCAGTCACAGGAGCGTACATGTATGACAGAGATCTCATAGACAGGTCTATCAGATCTCTTAAACAACAAGTAAATCCAAGTCTAGAAGAAAATAGGCCTCACTGGCCATCTCAAGAGAACCATTTGTTCTAACAGCAGGTTGTGACTGTCCCAGTTTAGACTCAATTTTTCTATTAGGGCTAAATGAAGACACACAAATGTCTTTCTTCAAAGCCACATGTGCATAATGATAATGCTTTCCTGCTGCTTTTCATATCCACTGCTTTGTGTGGTCTAAAACTAGGCATGTAAATAAATCAATAATACACAAACTTTCCTTTCAGCTTAACCAAAGGAGGCTGCTAAGGCACTATGGCCATGTATATACATGCTCCAGATTAAAATGGCAATTCTTTTGATAAATTTAAAAGGTCCTGCATGTGTAAGTAATAGCACAGTAAAAGTGTTTAATTAAAAAAACCCAGCCACTGGATAAATTAAACATTGCTGTCCAGATTTTATCAGGGTTGATAAATTCCAGCTCAGTCACAAAGATTTACAGAAAATTCACTTTTGAACCTGGAGGTTATTAGTTTTTCACATCTCCCCACATTTACTGGAATACAGGGTTGACCCTGGCTGGATGTCAGGATCCCACCAAAGCTGCTCTATCATGCACTTCCTCAGCCGGACAGGGAAGACAAAACATAACAAAAGGGTTGTGGGTCAAGATAAGGAAAGGGAGAGATCACTTACTTGTCATTGTCACAGGTAAGAATGAATCAACTTGGGAAAATTATTTTATTGCTAATCAAAACAGAATACAATAATGAGAAATAAAAAATTAATTTTGAAAATGTCTCCCTCCATTCTTCCCATGCGTAACTGCATTCCCAAATCCCCTACCTCTTCCCTGCAGTGGCACAGAATGGGGGTTCTGGTCAGTTCATCACACATTGTCTCCATTGCTCCTTCCTCCTGAAAGCAGGACTCCTAACACTCTTTCCCTGATCTGGCATGGGGTCCTTTTCATGGGAGAAAAACTTCCACCAACTTTTCCAACCAGAGTCCTCCCCATGGGCTGCATTTCTTGACAAACTGCTCAAAGGTGGGTCCCTTTTTGCCATGGGGTGCAGTTCTTCAGGAGCAGACTGCTTCAGCAATGGGTCCCCTGCAACGTCACAAATCTTGCCAGCAAATCTCCTCCAGCCCAGGGTCTTCTCTCCATGGAGTCAGAGATCCTATCAGGAGCCTGCTCCAGTGTCAGCTTCTGTGGTGCCACATGAGCAGCAAGCCTGAGCTGTAGGATGGGCTGCCAGCACAGGGCTGAGATCCCCACGTAGTGTGTGCCCCTCATCATCACCACACCCTTGGGTGCACCCTCTGTGTCCAACTGGGCTCAACAGAACAGGGCAGGGCTGTGCTGCTGCTGGAGGCAATCACAGCACACAACACTTGGAAGAAACTAAGCAGGAAATGTTGAAAACTTTAAAAAACCACACTTTTGAGTGTTTATTTTTGTGTCAACACTGTCTTCTGTGTTCTGCCTCCTTTATAATTATTTAGATCCTGCAAAGGATTACGATTCAGAGATGCAAAACATCTCATAGAGGCCTCTAGTTCTGATGGATGGCTTTTAAAATCAGCTCCTACATCTGGAGCAAAGATTCCCTGAGTGGCTGCATAGTGTTTCCTTTCCTGTGAACATGGCTATTATGACTTAAGAGCAGATCTGTCTAAACTTCCTGAAGTGGTGGATTGAAGAGGAGATTCTGGAAGTCCCAACATGATAATGTCCTTTATTAGCACATGACTGCCATTAAAACAATATTTAGGCCACCTCAGTGGGTGACCTGACATGACTCTGTGCTCCTAACAAGTACCTAGAGAGGCACTTGTCAGGCACTGGAGATGCTTCCATTTCAGTGATGGAATGGCTGCATTCCTCCTGATTGTGACAGTGATGAACCCTGGGTTCCTTGACAGAGGAGTGGTGGTGAGCAGGCTGTGGGACAGCCTAATCATCAGCAAGCTGTATTAACACACTCATACTGAGATTCCACTTGCAGCTTCCTGCTTTACTTATGATTACTGGCAAAGAAAAGCAGAAACATTATCCACATTGCAGTACATAATCCCCAATTTCATAAATGACTTAGAAGTCCTTAACAAATTCTTCATCCCTATTCTAATGAGAGGCCAGCCTATCTCTCCTTTTATCTTCCTCCTTGAAAGCAAAATATTGTTCCTCATCCTAACAGAAACATTAAAATAATCTATTCGTTAGCTAAGAAATTATTGCTGGTTATGAGTTTATTTTTTAATAAATGAAACCCTTTTGTTTTACTTAGTTCTCGACATTCTGCTATCCTCAACAGAGCATTTTCACTAAAATGAATGAAAAGAAAAAGACTTCAGTGGAATAGTTATTTTTACCATTCCAAAAAAAAAAAAAAAATCACCACTGCAAGTACTGATAGAACTGTAAAGGAATTGTCTTTATTTTGTAACTCAGTTCTGGTTCTGAAGTAGGTGAGCACATTTTACAGAACTACTTACCATAAACAACTTCCCCCTCCCTGCCCCAAGAAAAAAGTAGCCATTGATAAATTATTTTCCCATAGCTACAAAACTGATTTGTAGAA
The DNA here is from genome assembly GCA_013401135.1 of Cettia cetti. Lineage (NCBI taxonomy): Eukaryota > Metazoa > Chordata > Aves > Passeriformes > Sylviidae > Cettia > Cettia cetti. Next base: position 2,546 of record VZUI01048171.1, on the reverse strand, counting down.
GTTAAATTGTTCAAGGCTAATCAGGCTAATCTGAGGGAGAGGAAGTTTACCCTCCATTTCCCAACAGATTCTCTTTAATTTTGCAGTCACATTGACAGGTGGCCTCATCACTCAGGCATTACAGACCACCTTGAAGATATCAGCACCATTGGCCTTTGAAGTCAGAATAATCAACAAGACATTTGATACTCTATCAGATGAAATGGCCCTGTCAGGAAGGGCTGGCTCTCAGGTGTACTGATTGTCTATCGAAAGGAGATAACTTGATACAGTTTACTACGATACAGATTCGTGGACCTTGTGGGATGTTATAACAGATGTCTCTTTAGATGCACTTCTTCACAATGACTCTTAAAAAAATATTCCCCAGTGACTTTAAGCAGAAATTATAATACTCTAATTTCCTGTCTACAATATTCCCACAATACTGTATAGATAGGCAAATGCATTAGTTATGGTTGGGGTCACAGATGCACAGATTCATGTGACATATCCTTATATAAATCCTGTCAAAGTCTTAATTCAAATATTTTGTAGTAGACATTATTATGAAAATCTTCATTGCTTTACAACAGTTAACATCCTGGATGCTGCCAAAATCTGGTACAAAACTCTTTTCAGAAAAGGACAATTTTTTATTTTCTTTAGGATTATCCAGGACAATAGGAGTTTTTTCTTCAAGTTACTTTGCTATATTATCATCATGAATTCTTAAAATGTGACCTTCATTCAACATGCATTATATTTTTAACAAGCCGAGTGATTTAACAGAAACCAAAGTTTTAGGAATATGACCTTAAATTCCACTTTTGCATGTCCATATAAATATTTACTTTCAGAAATAAATATTGCCTTGAAAGATTTGAGTGCTTTGCAAATCTGGAGGACAGCAAGACTGAAAAGTACAAAGTATGGTGTTTTGGGTTTTTTTGCCCATTCTAGCTAAATTTCAGCTATTGAGGTATAACAATTAAATTATTTTTTGATTAAATGATGTTTTGTGATGGCTGAAAAATCATGGGAATAGATCCTAAAATGGTTAAAGATCAGTTAAAGTTTGTGTGTACAGCAAATCGGAGTTGAAAGTAATAAAAATAAATAAAAATTGCCAAAAAGCATGTTAAATATCTTATTGCTTAATAGAACTTTTGAATAATCCATAACATGTACTTGGGAAAAAGTGAATGAAAATATTTGCTTCAACATTAAGCAGTAGAAGTAGTTTATATCAGGGGTTGAGAAAGTTATGCTATGGCCTTTCTATTTATATGACAGGCAGGAAACTCATTTCCATGAAAGATCCTGGCATGTTCTAATAGTAATTATTCATCAGAAACCATCACAGAATGTTCAGTCAGTACTAAATGATCTATTTGATATCATTAGAGCAGCTCAAGGACTTAAAGCCTCCCTTTTTGGGGTGTGCAGGTGTGTTAGGTCTCACAGTCTGCGTGCAGGAGCACACTGGACTCCCTGGCAATGGACAGCTGCTCTGATTTATTAGACCTTTGGAAGCAATATTGCTGCTGTTATCAACACATAATCACTTAAAGTTGTCAGACAGCTGAAGCCTGAAGCAACACCACCACAGAAATCTTCAAGTATCACCTTTGGTGCTGAGAAGGAATACAGAAAGAAAAGAAGGAAATTCTCTAGAAAAAAACCCCATGGACCTTAAATAGATCACTTCTCTCAAGGGAAGATTAATAACCATTTTCATTGAGCTACATTAATGATTTTTGGGCAGCTTACTTCTGTTAGCAATTATTCTTCATAATCTCATCTCTTGTAACAGCCAGTTTCATGGTAAATGATGTATTGGAGATTTTCTGTGCAGGGTGAAAATAAATCAAGGAAACATACAGGACAAACCTTCTGCAAAGATGGAATACCTGGAGCAATTCTGTGTATTGACTGCAGTTGAGGCCTGTCACAGAGGCCTTGAGTGATGTAGGTGCTGACTGCCTGAAGATTTATCAGAGGTGAATATGGTGCACTACGAGCAATACAAGTCTGACAGGCAAGACATGAGCCCCTGTGCTTACATCCTGCTGTCCAAATGATGTGTGTGACAGAGAGTAGGGATAAAAATGAGGAATGTGTTCTGAATTTATTTTAGACAAACATTAGTTGATGGATCAAATAAAGATTTGTTGGCAAAATGCAAAAAAAAGTGCATAAAAGCTATAATGAAGAATGCTGTCTTTCAGTCCCTGAGGAGTCTGGGAGCAACAGGCTGCTGAGGAAAGACAGGCAAAGGTAACAAGAGGGAGCATTTGCCTTCTATACAAAGAAGTGTCTTGAATTCATAGAATTTCCCTGTGGTTTGGAACAGGTTGTGAGGCTATGGACCAAGAAAAGGAGGTGAACAAGTCTCACAAGCACAAGCTTTGCCTCCCAGCATCTAGAAGCAATCCAGGTTTCTGGAGATGATCAGAGACAGGGTTTTGTTTGTTTGTTTGTTTGATTGTTATTGTTATTGTTATTGTTATTGTTATTGTTATTGTTATTGTTATTGTTATTGTTATTGTTATTGTTATTGTTAT